>WURS02474424.1:1019232-1034999 GCA_011762765.2 Rhinocypha anisoptera
TATAGGGCAAATTATTAGAGACGTTAGAAGGAAGACCTACCAAGGAGTAAGAGAGCTAGCACTAGATAGGAAAGGATAAGGCATAAGGAAAAATGATTTCACAGTTGAAAATATTAGATAACAGATATGATAAAACTAATTGCAAGGGAGGAAGAATACATCAGCTATTGAGCTTATGTATTAATGTGAAGAATTAGCTAGCTACTGACAGTAATATCTAATCAATTAAAAGGTTCACTATTAAAATCAATTTATTTTTAAAATTAAGAGGGGAAATGTGATATATGGTATGCCCCAAAAGTAATGCATCACATTTTTTTTAATGAGACTATATATCGCAGAGCGGTTGGATCAGTTGAGATAGATGGGCAGGAGCCTTAGCTTTCCAGCAGTTCCGTGCCATGGGCAGTTTATTAACTCCTGTTTAGTGGCCTCATCATAGTTACAATGGAGAAAATTTGGAGCAAAGAGTCACGATCAAGTTGTGCGTGAAGCTGATGGAAACTTTTGAGATGCTTCAGCACACCTTCAGGAACGATTGGCCGTCTAGATCTGTCAAACAGATGGCACAAGATGTTCAAGAAAAGCCAGGACACTGACGAAGCTGCCAAGGAAGTCCTTCAACATCGCGAAACGACAGTGGTGTGATTTGTGTGTCAGTTAGTCAATCAGATGGTCAAATGAATGATCAGTTAATGTTGGACCTATTGGAGAGACCAAAACTCCCAGTTCTACAAACAAGTGCTTCAGAGACTGAATTCAAAAGATCAGTGCTTTGTGGAAGCTTCACCATGACAATGTGCCAGCCCACATTGCCTTTGTTATCATAAACTATCTGACTCAGAACGGTTTGGCAACACTGCCTCACCTGCCCTGCAGTCCCAACTGAACTTCAAGTTGCTGCACTTTTATGATCAATAAATACAGAATAATGTGACACATTACTTTTTGGACATTGCCTGTAGGGATATACACATCATTATAGGTTATCAGTCCAAAAAAATGGTTGCAGCAGCCCTCCAAGCTTTATTGCCAAATTTTTCATAACTTTGTATGTTTTCACGCCACACCTTACTAGCCTATTTACCAACCTGGGATCCATTCCAATATTATACAATCAAGATACCTACCCTACTATAAGTTCTTTCAGGAAGTTAAGTCCTCCTTTTTGTATTTTCTCTTGTTGCTGCCCCTCCAGAGTACTTGAGTATTCATTTTGTAAATTGGATTTTCAACATTCTTCTGTATAATCACAGTTCCATTGCTTCCAATCTTCCTTTCTCTTAGGAGGTCCACATACTCGACCTTGCATTGGGTCATGTAATTAGTGATCCATTCTTCCCTAGCCTGTCATCTTATTTCCTTTTTAACGAGTCTCTTCCTTGTTACTTGAATTTTTGTAGCAATCTCTTTTGTCATGTTTAGTTTATTATTCATGATCCATGGATTTATTTTCAAAAGTTTACTCTTTTTAGTTCTTCTTCACTCCTCGAGCTTGCTAGTGGAATCTTGTGAGTGGACAGCTGCTTCCCAGGAACCTTGCAGGCATGTATGCATAGTATGGACCATTGCTATCTACCAAAGTACTAATGACTGTTGTTGGGGTCAGACTACCCTTTTCACTGTTACTGCCGAAATTATGTTATTTATTCAATTAATGCAGTTTTGTTATCATTTTCACTTATTCCTCTAGCTCCTGTTGCAACTTCTTAGTTGTGTCAATACATACTTCAGTTTTGTTGATTTTAGTGGCAACTATTAAGTACCAAGTTCTGGTCAATGCTAATTCTGCTTTTGAATAGCTTTTACAATCCTTGACTCTTAAAGTATGCTTTATTAGCATTTAGTTAATTTGACATACATTCTTGAAGATTTGTGTCCCATGAGTGCCTTCAATGTAGTTGCTTTTCAAATTTGTTTGCCATAATTAGTTAGGTAGGAGATTACTTTGAATGATAGAAGGAAGAAACGACAGCTTCTTGGTTAGGTAAAGAAAAATTTCAGGTTCCATTTAACAGATTCACCAAGTGCAGTTTTGAAGCAAGGGTTAAGTACAATTACTGAAGACCCACTTATGATAAGCTTAGTTCCTAATTATAGACCCGAGACAATATTTGGCTTACAAACTTATTGGGTTATATATTTTTTGTATGCCAAACAATTAAGGAAACACTGCAGCTTTTTTACAACTTTAAATGAAGCACCATTGTTGATTTTGAGTACAAAATATACAAATGTATATCAAAAAGGACGAATTTGGAGATTTTAATTATTAAATTTTAATAAGTTTTTCAAATAAGACTAATAAAGATGCATAACTATGGCTTTATCATCTTATTTACCACTAATGCAATTGATATAAAAATCATTTGTTGACTAAATTGAACTTTTATAAATAGGAATACTTAATTTATGCATAAAATAACTTAAGACATTTGAACTAAATGCAAAGTGATCATAAATTCATATTGATGTAACAATTCTTCATTAATCATTTCTGGTGAAAAGAAAAAACTTAAAATACCTTTCTCGAGAGAGCTGAAATGAATAATTTTAATGTGATACTTATGGGGGGTTAGTAGGTTTTTACTCCAAAGTCATTATTTTAACAAAATTATAAAGTCGAAGCATGTGAGGGATAAATAAATTTCTTAAGATGATATTATGAGATTTGTTGTAAAATATCACTCACTCTCATTTGTCTTAGCTTGCTAATGGTATTGTCAATAAGCTCCAAAATGAATTTCTATTTTTTAATTTGTTTTGTTCAGGTAAAAAAAGAATATTTAATGCACAGTACTTCAAAATGGTATGAACAATGACAGTGGAATTGATATTTTTACAGTGGACCAGCAGTTAATTCACATTGCAATTTCTTCATTATGCTTTACATTGACACTGTAAATACATTTTACAGTATTCTCAATTTTAGCATGTCACTATGGTTAATGGTAAAACAAAAACAGTTCCAATCATTATGGGAACTAAGAGCAAGCTATCCAAGTATCCCTTACAAGTTTGACTTGTAAAAACAGACAACAACAGTGCTCGTAAAGCTATTGCAATTACTCCCACAATACCTTCCTCTGAAAGGCAACAAATTACATTACAGTCCAGTTAAAGTTTTGTTGGTGCAATATGGGTAATCACTCATTAGGAAAATAAAAGTTTAATTGCATCAGCTTTAACAAAAACACAAGCTGAATTCTTTGTGAATCCAAGAGTAACAAGAATTTCAGTTGGCCAAAATAATTACTTAAAATAATAGTTAAAATTGTTATTTATATACGCAAACAGATTATTTTATCTCCACATATAAAATACATGATCTCATACAGTTATTCAATGGACTTACACATACAACCTAATGAAATGCCACAAAAATAAAAAAAAACACTTGCAATATTTTTCACCTGACTTTGTACACAATGTGATTTACATATTTAATGTGGGCATCTAAATGAACCAAGAGCTTCATAAGATACCTCATTGTTGCTTTCCATATTGCATCGTTTCACGTGCAGTATGTAGTGAATGCATGCAGAATCACATATTCACCCCTGAAAGCAACCAAAGACCAGCTTCATGCACCTCCCAGCAAAATACAGACTTTTGTGGTGTCAAAATAAGAAGCTCTGGTTTGCATCCAAGACACCAGACCAAATATTACTAAAATTTACACTCATTCACTCCTGGGCTGTGTTAAACAAAAATAAATAATATTTCAATGGGTCTGGCTTAGATGCCAGAGTTCATTTCTGCCCATTCATCATGCCCATAACTACAGTCACATATTTCATGAAACAGAAGCATTTGCACACACATTCACACATCACGTGAAAAAATTTAGTCAATATTTGTTTCTCACAGGCTTTTTAAACTCATTTTATAACAACACCCTAAAATTGTCCACTGGCATTTCACAAGATACAACTAAACTGAATGTGAAAACAATGAGAGGATGCTAAAGAACTTAGGCTTCACAGACTCCATAATGTTTACATTAGTCTCTACCAAGTGAAACAATGGCAGCTTGCACTGGCTTGTCTGTAGGTCCTGAGCAGAAATTGATGTCAGGCTTGATGCTGAGCTTAGAATACTCTAAGCAGTGTCTTCCACACTTTCAAGACAGGATATTCTGTAGATTCATGCCATGGCAAGGGGGAAAACCTCTCCTCCAGTTCCCTGGGATTCACAGCACCCTTGGGTTTTGTGCCTTTTGTGACTTCCACTGGTCACAAAATTAAAAAAGACACCAATATAGCAACCCTGCGGCAGCATCACCATATTATCAATGTGTTTTTACTGCAATGATCACTTGGAATTTTCTAGAAGTTTCTCACGAAGCATCTTTAGCCTAGCAGCAAAATAACTCTCTAAGGTTTCGGCACAACGATAGAAAGGGGACTCCCGAGGATTGTAATATCGGCAATTGTCGAATATCTTTGTCATATCACCAATAAACTCACTTAGACGATCATATGAACGTTCATTTATCCGAAGCTCTATTGTCTGGAGGTCTGAAAAGGAGAATAGATAAGACTGGTAAAGTAATATTATACATAATTAAGACAAAACTTATGTGAACATGCAGTAAGTTATTTTTTGCTGACACTAAGTTAAGATTACGACAGAAGAAACCATTCATAGAAACCATCAATCAGCATTATCAGCTACAGCTAATTATTTCTAGCAAAGTTTTCAAAGCAACTGAAAATAAATTTGATTGAAGAATAAGAATTCGATACATGGATGCACATGTGGAATGCTATGCATTCTCCTTGTAACATCTCCACAACTTCCTGAAAGAAAGTGTTTCATGTGCTACAGGGGATGAGAAAAATCATGAAAATGCTTATCAGAATGAATTGTGACAGTGTGATAGTACATAGATATGAAATGAATACATATACGACAAAACAACACAATTTATGATAAAATTTCAGTGTGTCCTAATACCAGCAAATGATACTCGAAAGACTATTGACAAGGTTGAGTAGCAGATCTATCTGAGATTGAGATTGATGGCTAAAAAAAATAAAATAACAACTCAGCATTTGGCTCTGCATACCATGCATAAGTTTATAGGTTATAACACTGTGATGGGAATGTACAAGTTTGTATGAAAGAATGGACAAAGAGAGTTTAATCTACAGATGCAAAAACATTTTTTGATGATCTCACCATGGAGTGTAGTCCAATAGACAGGAAAGATATAATATGTAGTTAGGAAGGGTCTTTTTTACGTAATTAACAGGAGATAAATTTTAGGTACACTTGTCCCTGATGTAGGCTGACATTGGTAATACAAATTGCAGCATAATTTTAAATAAGGAAAATAAAGTAGATGATGTCTTACCCATGGGTTCCCTTATAACTTTGTAATAATCAGGTGCCTCTGTGGGGTCCACTGGCTCCAGAAAAGGCCAGGCAGATTTGTGAGTCTGAAAACAAATATTCAAGAAAAATAAATTAAAACATGGGTTTGAATTCTTATACAAACAAAGGGAAATCATTCCAAGAATACAATAATTTCATTCATGCAAAAACTAAAGGTAGATTATAAAGTTTAATTGAAAATGGCATCAGGTTACCTGCATCTGTTTCATTAACTTCCGTAATGGCTCAAAGTCCTTGGGTGTGAGAGGCCGCATATTGGCGGTGTTCATATCACTTGATGACTCGCATGAAGGGCAAACATATTCATCAATTCCATCAGCCTCAGATTGAAGGATGCCAACACAGCGACCGTGAAACCAATCTTGACAACCATCACAACAAATGTAAAATCTACGAGGAAGAAATATCCATATTAATTCTTAGAAATTTCCTTTGAAATACTTGAAATTATTCAAGAATATCATTATGTTTTTATTTTATATTACTAATATAATTACTCTTAATTTTAACATCTATCTAATGGAAACAACATGCATGAGATATGTACACCAAATGTGTGACATTAGGAATTCTCATTTTTTTTTAATAGCAATGATGCCAGTCTTCAAATTAAATTATTTGGGTTGTTAAGGCTATACTCTAGTTACCTACTTGACCTAAATACAATTTCTTCCAAAACAAACTTTGAAATAATAGGGTGAGTCCATTAAAAGAAATTGAACTTAGTTTATATTTCAAATAAGTAATTATTCACAATTTCATTTCAAAATGGTGAAAGAACAAAAAAAGGGAGTGTCTGTATAAAATTAATTCCATGTATGCACAATAGAATATACATTCAAACCAAATATACTAAACAAATATAACTATGTGTTTTGCAATAACCTCGATGTAAATATAAGTGCAAGTAGCATCAGAAAAAATAATACATTGAGGAGTTGGGAGAATTGTCTCTGATGGCAGGGCCAAGTATGTAGATGTCATTTTTTACTTCTCATATTTATGAGGTTTTATATGCATTATTACTTTGACCCTTATCAGTGTAAACAATTTAGACACAAAACCTTGCAGCAAAAAAATATTTGAGATTTTTTAATGGAAAAGAGTAGTTGATAAATTGACAAAACTTGAGTATACACATTTTTTGTTTTGATAAAGTATAGGTGGGGAAGGTGTCAATGGACCTGTACAATGTCCCCCATCACCAAAAGTGCATTATTGAGATCCATAAGTTTGGAGTTGTTCCATGGATGTCGTGTTTATTTTACCAGAGTGAAATTTGGAAGGATTCTTCTTTGAGATATTTTCTGATGATGTGAAATGACTAGCATATGATATGACTGAGAAATGAACACTACCGAATGAACACCTGGATTTAGCAAAAATGGCCACCCTTTGCCCCATCTTGCCTCTGAAAATATGTAAATGTCTACAGCCCATGTTGGGTAGTCAAATATTTTTGTAGGTTGTTTTCCATGTCCAGTAGATGTCCATAGTTTCAATTATCTACAAGTTGAAACACATTTTTGGAGGCTCTTCCAAACTTCATCGTCCCTCTACCATTCTGTTAACCCTTTCGTACCAGAGCCCTAAACTGGGATGCAGTCCCAGCATACGAGTGTGTGAAGAGAAATTTTTACCCTCTGTACGGAGCTGATGTTCAGGGGTGCTTGAAAAATTTAAGTTTGGAGGTATAAAATATTTCCCTCTTGGACCCTTCCTGTGGTCCTATAAGCAGTCCCTCTCACAGCATGTGTCCGCAGTCAAAATTGTTTATATGGATTGGTTTTCCAAAAGTGAAAGTGAAGGAACAGAAAAAGTGACTGTATGTATAAAACTAATTCCACGTATGCACAATAGAATATCCATTCAAATGTAATATACTAAACAAATATAACCATGTATTAAAATTCTACAAATATAATGAAAGAAATGAATTCCTTGTGATTTGCTGTGTGTACAATTTTAAAATGAAATTGTATCTTCAAAGTTAACTAAGATCTCATACTGAAGGCTCTTTTAAGAATATACCAGTGGCTACCAATGTTTAGTTACTATAAAGGTTATAGAGTCAGGTGAGATGTGGTGGAAACGATCCATAATCTAATAAAAAGGTTAAAAAATTTGCAATTTCCACTGTAAAAACTTCTTCTTTATTCAGATATGTACTTGATAATGGTGTAGTGCACTGAAAAATGTCGGAATAAAGAAGAAGTTTTTAAAGTGGAAATTGCAAATTTTTTAACCTATTTCCTAGATTTAGTTATTATATTTCACACTCAGGTTAAAGTTATATTGATTATTTAGTCTCCTTTTGTTATTGAATGAAATCTCTCTCCTCAGCCTTTTTCCTACCAAAAGTACAGATCAAGGATGCATAGTTAACAGCTTTTGCAGTTTTAATGGAATGAATAATAAGCTCTTTGGTGCTGCGAAGCTTTCCGTCCTCCACCGTGTTCGTTGTCTCTTGCTGACGACAGTTTCATTCTCATTCCAGAGAACATCTTCAGGTTGAAGTGATTTCTCAAAGTTTTGGCCAGGTATATAAGGGGGGAATCACTTCAACCTGATGATGTTCTCTGGAAAGAGAACGAAACTGTCATCAGCAAAAGACAACAGGCGATGGAGCACCGAAAACTTTGCAGCACCAATCCATGGAACACTGTGGAAGCCTTGACCAATACTCTTTCTTGTGAGTTTTAATAATGCTGTCACATTGTACGTTTAACTAGCTCTGTATAAAAATGTACGGAAATCCAAAAGATTACTTCACATTATTTCCTCACTTGATATGACAAAATCATTAAAAATGATGGTAGAACTTCTTTTAAAAATCAGCAGTTTTTAAAAATGCAGTGGATGAACAAAAATTGACTCAGACACATTCCGAAAAGGGGCAGACAGAATGACCGAGGGTTAATTAAGGACGGCTGGGGGTTGAGGGAAGGGTTCAACGCCCCACAGAGTTTGGTCGAAACAGGAAGAAAATATACCTGAGATGTTTGGCATCTAGCTAAGGCCTAGCGACCCATATCTGTGTCGTTCATACTGGGGGTATGATTCTCAATGCTCGATATTCGGTCGTTTGGCACGAAAGGGTTAACATCCTTTCATAACTTTTCTCCTTGTCTGAAGAGCCTGATAATCCATACTTTAAATTACACACCGGCATATCTAGTAGGGACATCCAACCTATTACACATGTCAAAAAACATGCAACAGCTTCAATTATTCATTGAAGATTCAGGAAATTTAATCCGGCAATGAGAGGACTCTGGATTTAAACAATGCCTTTTTCAAAGTTACAGATTATTATTCATCATAAATCCATTAAAATGCCTAATCTTCCTTTTTATTTTAAAACCACTTGCTATGGATGCAGTCATTAGAAGTGGTAGAATCATCACTTTAGCCTTGGAATGCCTATAGCTATGTTTGCAGAAATCTTATGACAATTTCTTTGTTCAACTCAGTCATTTGAAGCTTACATTATGAAATCCTTCATTCAGTTCCAAACTACACCCTTGCTTTTTTTATCTCGAGAAATTCTGGAAATTTGCCTGGACTTGGCAATGTGAATATGAATTATGTGAACTCAATTATTTTTATTGTTCTCAGCCCTAGCTTTCCTGCTTTATATTTCTCCCTCTCTTCTTTAATTTTTCTCACATTAACTATAATGGTGAACAAAATCTAAGAAATGGAGAATAAATATAAAGTCTGTATTTATTCTTCATCTTTTCATCATGCATTTTCATCAAGTATTGTTTAATTGTGCTGAACCTAGTCATTTCCATCTCTCTGTCCTCTACCTTCCTTTTCACTTTAATAATAAAGGAATTTTATTATTAGTCCCTTCCAACTCTTTTGGATATTTGAAAGCATCAGTTTTTTCTCTTTTTGGTGCTTCTTCCACAGTTTCTTCCAACGCAAGCATTCCTTCCTAAGTAGGTGTCTAATTAATTCAGATATTTTGCCTATCTTCTGTAGTGTGAAGCAGCTTCTTCTCTCCTCCTACTCTTCTAAACACCTGAAATCCTAACCCTATCAAACTACTTGGTGTTAAACAGCCTCCTCCATAAACAAATTTCTAAGGACTCTCTTCAATTCTTTTCCCTTCCTGCTACAGCACTTTCCCCATAGTATGTGAAATAATTCCAGATAAAACATTACTATCATCTTCTTCCATGAACAATCCATGTTACTAAATTTTCTTTCAAAAAATTTCCTTTGACATATCACTTGATTTTATTGGAGCATTTTTTTTTCAACATCTCTTTCTACTTGCACCTTCATTCTTGATTCAATTATTCTCAATCCAAATAGGGATTTTATCTTCTATTCCTTATAACCGAAATTTAGTCTTCACTTTTCTTTTTGTTTAATTTGAATATGTATTCTCATTCAGCTTGTCTTGAGTTCTCTTAACAACCTCTTATGGTCTTCTGCGTTTTCTGAAAACAGAACCATATCATCTAGGCATCTAATGCACTTTATTTTTCTTTCACTTATGACATTTCTTCATCATTTTCACTAGGTCAATGCTAAAAAGAGTAAGAGATCCACTTTTACCTCACCTCTCTTCTGATATAAATCATTCTGTACATCTGTTTTTATACCTTCCTTCACAATCTGTATTAGGTCTATCTATAGTGGAATTGAGAAAAGTAACAGTTTCAATATAACAGTTCAATTTTTGCTTTAACAAAGTTGACATAGTATATTGGAGTATTGCAGTGGTCTCTTAAAAAATTCATATATTTTGGTTTTGTTATTTTAAAGGAATTATTGAAAATTCCTTAGGGAATAATGTACCATATCCACATGTTTTGCATATAGGAGTAGAGTTAAATTATATTACTTAACTATAGCATATATTTAATAGTTCTAAAGATAATGTTGCTATAAATACAGTGAATACAAAGACCACAGCAGATACCCTACAGAATTGTACTTTTATTTAATTTGAAATTTTTTGAAAACATGAGTAAAAATATAAAAATTAATTAATAACTATATGTGAGCAATTCGAATGGAAAAGTTAACCTATTATATAAAAATTTGCAACCTTCATACACTTTCAATGATAGATACATAGTTACTCATTTTAAAAGAATTTACAAGGAAGTTATTATAAAACAGGTTACTATTCTATAAAATACATAATAATCATATTGCCATGGAGCTTTGAAGTGTATGTTATAATTTCTTTTATGTTGTATCAGAGAAATCAACACAGCTCAAGGGTTATTTTGAGAAAGGACATTACCTTGAAGAATTTAAAATAACTGTAAACAGATAAACAGAATATTTTATACAGTTACATTGGCATGGGTATCTCTAGCATACCAATGCTATTGGTATATGGCATTAGGATGGAGTAATGAAATCCTTTTTGAATTTGATATTTATTTATGATGGAAGGCAATCCCTGATGATTATGTTAATGACATTCCCGTCTATAATGACCTATTGGAGAAGTGAATCACCATTTTACTCAGGATTTTTCATATATTTATGGGACTTATTCATTTGATTGTATTCTTGTCTTTTATTATGACTTTGCATTCCCAAATGCTTTTTACAAGTAAACAGCATTTTCCCGATAAAAATTTTATACTTCCAAAAAATCCTAAAGATGTTAATCAACATCACAAAATTTGCCCATTGAGAAAATAGTAATTGAAGTAGTCATGGGATTCATAAAATTTTAAGGAAAGAACTATAAATTTGAGGGCCCAAGAAGGTTGATTTTATGAAACAAATTCCTTCTGCTCCGTTTTAAATAAAATAATTTTTGCAGTATTTGATCAGTCACTGGATTCCAATTCTCAATGAGGAATAAGTAATTTCATTAAGTGTAAAATCCACAGAAATCTTTTTGTGAGTTTAATTCTCTACCAATTCTGGAAAATCATGTGACATTAAGCTTCAGTATATATGTGCAATACATATGGGTATTATTCCTATTTTTTTCTTGAAAGCAGGAGTTAAATAAACAGATCAAAGTTAATCTTTGTTTTTTAAAGAAAACGAAAGAATCCAAGTATTGAAGTAGCAAAGTGGTAGTCTTTTCATTAAAGATTTTTTGTAAATTTTCCATTTCCTCATTTTGAATTGACATTTGAAAGGTGACTAAGATCTCCCTAAAAATTAATATTCAATTCCTTACTGAGATTCATCATAAGGCTGCTTGCAGAGGCAGTAGAGTTCCCTTGTGTCCCTTGCATGTCTGCATTCCCCACACACAAATTCTGTCATTCGTTTACTGTCCTCCTCGGAGATTCCAACGCATGAACCATGGAACCAGTTGTTGCATAAATCACAGCCCACGTAGAATCTAATTTAAAGAAGGTATCATGTCAGCCACGAATTTCCTCCAATGTTCTTGACCAATTCATGCATACATTTCAATGCTTTATATTTCATATATGTATATATAAAGCTCTTGTAATCATGCACATTTCAGGGATGTCTAATGTGGCTTTGAGCATTTTCAATTACAAATGCATGTCCAAGGGTTATCAATAAAAACTCAAACTTCTAATGTAGTACTGAAGAGTAGGCAATAATGAAAAGTTTATTTATAAATTAGGTTTATTTAACTGTTGCTTTACATGAAAGAACTGTTTAATTGAGGAAGCCCAGCAAGCAGGTTAATGAATTGTTTCCCAAATGCTGTATATAAGATTTTCTGTTAAATATTGTAGATACATCCACTCAGGGAAAGAGGCGATGATAACCAACTTGTTAAGTGAAATACTCTTTCATAATCTCTTAATAATTTATCTATCAGGTTCCTTTTGTAATGTGATTTTGGATCTGCAAATTACTGCTTCTTAAGCATTTCATTTAACTGAATATCCACCCAGTCAACTCATTGAAGAATATTTCTCAGCCAAGCTGACTTTATTTCCTCACTACATTTTGTCTTTCTGTATCTCCTTTTGATTTGTAAGTTCTTCGTTTCCAATTCAATTTGTTAATGTGGAAGACTATCACATTTATTCATTTCTTGATACTAGAATAGCAAACAACAGCTTTCACAACAAGCAAAATAGTGGACTGGACAATCTGTAGCCACAAAGACTTCCACCACCAGAGAGTTTAGTCTATCAAGAACATCAATAACTCCAAATGCAAGCAGCATGCCATATTCCACAGCACAGTAAAGCACAATCTTAAGTGAAATTATAATGCCATCCTTCAACCAAATTTTTTTAGTAAGCTTTAAGAGTGTGAGAATATTGTGAGCCAATAGCAAAGGAACACCATGCAGCACAGTGTGAAAGTATATAATTTCATGTAATGAAAGAAAAGACTAACAGCAATCCATAAATTTCATGTCAAATGATAACATATAATGATTGCATGGAAATTTAAAAGTAACATTTAGGGTGAAAACTTTTAAATTATAAGAGGACATTACTATACTATATCTTAGGTAAAGTGGCATGAGTCAAGTTTATTGCATATTTTCTTGTTGAAAATAACTTAAAAACATCTGTCATTACAGTTTTACGAAATTGAGTAACTTTCACATGAAACTGTGGAAGTATGTAATCAGGGAATAGTCTGGCTATGATCTTTAAAATTTATCATCATGTTTATAAATTCTCCAGATATAACCTACACAAAATATTTACATCTCCAATTCTCCATGCAATGATTGCTATCTCCAGACTTACCTTTCGCTAAGATGTAAGCAAATGAAATTCAACTAAGAAATCAACATTTCAATTTCAAACAATTCTGCATTTTACATGATGTATCTAGTGATAAAACATGCAATAAACTTAGATATGGTACTAAATAAAGTTTTAAATTATATGAAACTTCAATTTAAATTATAGCAGTGAAATTATAACATTAAATTTACTTTGCACACATAAGACTGCTCAGCCAGTTAAACACAGAGACTGTATGAAAAAAAACAATGAAATACACTCACTTGGTTTCATCATATGGTGTCCTACACACACAATATAATTTCTCTTTCCGAGATGAGGAACGTGGTGTGGGGGAATTTTGTGTTGATGGCTTATTTTCTAACATCCGTTCACTCCCACTGCCCCTCCGGCGTTTCCCACCTCTCCCTTGTGGGCCACTTGGCTGTGAACTCTGTGAAGATAAATTGACACCAATTACTATGGCAATGCAAGTAACTAAAATTCAAAAAAATGTAGTAAAAGGCATTAGATGAAAAATTTACTAATTAATCACTACAATTGCTCTCTCGAGTCTTATTCACATTACAAACACGTATGGGATAAAAACCAATAATTGCAGTGGAATTCGGATCTTGGAACTTGTAATTGACCTTTCTTTTCAGTTCACCTGAATATCACTTCACCTCATCAGGGTAATTTTATAAATTTTGGGTATTATGTGTATGAAAATACATGGTCATGAAAGAGAATAGTTTGAGTCGACGATCATTTCCCTCAGGTCAGTTAAGGTGTTCCCCACACCCCATGTATTTCTCCTTCCTCCAACCTCCCCCTCCCCACGACCTTCAGTAAGGAGCTTGCTGCTCACCAAATCCTGGTGGGAAAGCTAGGGATAATCTCAAAGAAAGAACACTATTCTCTTCTTTAGAAGGGAGGTCACTAAGTGATTTTCCGAAAACAAATGGAGGAGGGGCCGCATTGCCTCCTGGGGGATAGGTGCGCAGTAGTGTGGAGGGACATCCACGGTTTCATTCATGGGCAGGCACCACCACAATATGCAGGCTGTGTGTTGACTGAACAGCACACTTGACAGTGACTATGAAATGTGTGTAATGCTATCAATAAAAAAGTGAAAAATATATAGTTGAGTTTCAATTAACCAAGAATGAAATTATAGCTATCCAAGATTTTTAAAACCTTGTTTACACAAAAAATACTAGGGATCAAAGAAAATATAAAATAATTTTATATTATATAAGTTCGAATTCAAGTTCCAATATTCTACCATATTTACTCATGAAGGGAAACAAAATGATTTTATAAAAAATAAAATCTTTTTCATTTCACAAATATTAAATATGATCAAATGGTGTGGTACTGTCTAAAAAATGATACGAAGTTCTGCAGGAAGTGTCTGAAAAATTTCAATAGAAAGGCTTTCATGACTATTCATTTTTAATGCCTTTAAGGATTACTTATTGTATATCTGATTGAAAATATGACAGCATTCTATACTGTTTTTTTTGTATAATTCGTGGGCCACTGCTATGGGAAGAAATTATCCTATAAAGCCTGGTGTATATGAGTGATTGAGACTCATCGGGTTCTCTCATTTTTTTGTATACACTAGCAAAAAGCAGACAAAATGGCTGCCCTGGAAATAAAATTGGCATTTACATTTTGAAATAAACTGGCACAATGTGGAACTTTTAGAGTTCATTTTCATGCACTTGGAGAATCACCTGCATTCCAAATATGTTATAATTTTAAATGTAAACACACATGACAAATGAATACCTTTGAGGCAGCAGCACTTGCTATTTCTTTAGTTTCTGTAGGAGATACAGGTGTAGCAGCAGAACTGGTCGCCCGCCTCTTGTGACCTCTCTCAAAGTTCTCGGCTCTCCCACCCCCGCTCTGTGAGTGCATCCTCTCTGCTTGTTGCACCGAACCCAAACCACGAACCTCCTCTTGCTTATTTCGCTCTGCTCTTGTCCTAGCTGCCAGCTCTCCAGCTACATCTTTCTGCAATGTATTTTCAGTATACAATCATTCATGAGATAACTAAAAATTTAGACAAAATAGGTAAAAACAACTAAATACATTGATGATTTGTAAAAAGTTTAAATAGGTAGACATCTTCACAAAATGTCTTATATTAATAAGGAATTCTACAAATTTAAGTCACACAAAGACCCCACAAAATTTTTTTTATTCAACAATCACAAATAGTAGATTAAATTTCAACAAAATACATACACTGATTTGAACAGGAAACATTAAGTCTATGAATGCTAAGAGAGTAATGAGAGAATCAATGTCAACATCTAACAAGTCGTATCAAAACTTTCCCATCCATACACAACATTCATTCATTGGTGTTTATTGGTTTTCCCTGTAAAATATATCAGCATGTGGAAAATTGGTTTGTTCTTACAGTGAGGTGGAAGTTTTTCATAGGGTTGTTAATGATAAGGAGATGGCAATTGTCCACTGTTAAATATATACTTTATTTTGATCTGTTTCAATATCACTGCATTATCATCAGGTCATCAAACCTGATGATGATTCAGTGACATAAAAACTGGGCAAAATAAAGTATACAGTAGAAGTTCGCTATAGCGAGTATGGTTTATAACGATCGTTTTGTGTTGGTTGGTCCATGTGTTAAAACATAGGGAGTTCCGCCAGTTATTA
>WURS02474424.1:1035099-1045968 GCA_011762765.2 Rhinocypha anisoptera
GACGATGGCAGAGTACGCCTTCGAAACGTCGTCCACAAACGATCTGACCCGGTGGAGATCCCGAGAAGACTTCACTCGAACATGAATACTATGCTGGCTACTCCACGACACACCACAATGCTGACGAAAATGATATTGACGATGAGATAGGAAGTTTAGGTATGATAGTCTTGACCATAGGAACACCATAAGCTGTCCCGAGTGACAAAATCTCTTTTGGGTCTCCCGTGACCCTGTGTAGGTAGACTAACCTAAATTTGGTACAAAATTTAGGTTAGTCAAAAAATAAAGGAAATAAATTGAAGAGCCAACAATTATTAAAACGAATGAGAATACAGTGTAATTATAAATTAATAAATTACTATATTTAGTATTTTAAATTATGTATATGATATTGCATTCTACGTGTGCACTTTAAAATAAGGAATTTTATGAAAGCAACGAATCTTCCTCATCAAAATGGAAGATTGGGAAATTTATCCCTGGATAGACACCATCCCTTGTGAAGAAATATTATGTGCAATGTTATGATATTTCTACCCACTAACATCTCATGTAATAATTTATCAGCGAAAATTTCAGCATGCATAAAAAATACTTTTCAGGAACAGAAACCTAATGATGAGACAAAAAGTTATTTTGAAACCCAGGGCATGGGATTTTGCCAGATCATTACAAAGTACTGATAATACTTAGCTTATTTAGAGTGAGCTGAATGATAATTAAAATTTTGATTAGATATGACTGAATACGTACCTCTCTGCAGTATCAATAGTTATAATGGTCAAGACTATAGTTATGTATTATGATGCATCACAAGTTTCGATCACATTTATTAAAATCAGCCATTATCTTGATTTAACATACTTTGATTTTACAAAACACTGACAATTCAGGTCCCTAGGTGTTATGTAAAATCAAGATTCTACTGCATTATTTAGATAGGAAAGAGGGTAAAGAAAATTTGAGACATTAACATAAAACACTTTATATACAGTTTTATAAGGCAAACATTAAGAACAGTTGACTGTTTTTTCCCAAATGGAAATGAAAATTGCTATTTATCTTTAAAAAATTAGGTAAATTAAAATGAATTATACAACACACCCCGAAAATAATTTGAGAAAACATCTCAACATCCACTCACAGTTTGTGGTGCTGGTGGTGCTTCAACTGGTTGTTTTGTCAAAGCAGCAGCCCCAGGAGGATTCCCACTTCCCGCAGTGGGTGCAGCGACAGTTTTGACTAGAACACCTTGACGGGGACGAACCACTGTAGTGTTGGATGACGTAGGGACTGTTGTTCCAGCAGGTGCACTCCTTATTATTACCTGCTGGCCTCCAATAGTAGCAAGCTGTGCTTTCCCTGAAGCTAGTTGTTGTGCAAGGGCTGCACTGCTTACAACAATTTGACCTCCAGCAGTTTGAAGTAACTGGGTTGGTGCACTTAAGACCTTAAAATGAAAATCCAAGTTCAAGTCCTCATCCGTAACAACAAAACTATTTCTAATTTTTATAACCCATTTGCATCTGTAAGTGCACTGGATCTGGCCACAAACACTACAAGAGTACTTGTATGCAGAATGCATAGCGTTACTCATTGGTCAATCCTGCTGCTATCTTAAGTTTTTTCCAAAAAATGTTGGCATTTTATGTTTTTGCCATCTGGTGGATTTATAGAAAAGTTTTTCATTATATCACCCTAAAAAATTGCTTTCCTTAATTGTAGATTACAGTTGACTGAAAATGGCCGGCAGGAGGAAGCATAGTTATTGTAAAAGTGCTCATGATGAATGCATTAGTGAATCACTTGATATTCTTACCTCTGATAATGATAGTTCAAGTAGTCAAGATGATATGATCTTTCCAAAACATTCAAATCTATGGAATTTCATCGACTCTGAGAGTGAATATGAATCGAATGAGAGTGCTTCCGGAAATGAAGATGAAAAGGAGTCCAATGCTGAACTCATACTTTGGGGTTTATGCCTGAATTTTATAATTTCACCGTAATAGAGTTGGTATCTCTTAACTATTTAAAATTTTTGCAAAAACAGTTTAAAAAATAGTTGCATTAAACAAAGGTCTTATTCCTCAAAGGCACTATATTTCTATTTTAATACTTTAAAAGTTGGTGTTTTTTAGGGTTGGACTTAGACCCCAGATAAAGGATTCAAATGGGTAAGGTAAAGGCTATCAAATGGTACTTTTCTTTTATGGATACAAGAATTTAATTTCATTATATTAAAAGTAATACCTGTCCTCCAGATAAAACCACTTGGCTTGTAGTGGTACCAGGAGCAGGTTGCCCAATTACAACTTGTTGACTGGAAACTACTGCTGTAGGAGCAGGAGCTGGGGCCACAGGTACCGTGCCCTTAGCTCCTAACTTAACAGGTGATTTTGCAGCTTTCACAGCAACTGGTGTGCCACCAGTTGATGCCACCATAGTGACCATAGGCAAACCACCTGGTCTGGTGACTACAGCTGAAGTAGCAACTCCCTTTAGTAAAAAAAAAATTTGGAATTCCGAGAAAAATGGAATTTGAAGCAGAGTAGATCAGACTGATAGTAAATGACACACATACAAAATGTATGATTATGTCAGCATCGGAATCAAGGAGAAAATTAGAAAATCTGGTGTTGCAGAACGAAATATTTTGAGGAGTATCTAACATTAAGATACTTAGGAAGCTTGACTAATAGAATAAAACCAGCAGCTATCTAAGGGAACTCATTATGCTAAATGTTTAACTTACTTAAAAGTATGTTATTAAGGAACTCAAAAACTCAACAAAACACTGATGTGCTCAGTAGTGACCTATGGTGCTGAAACATGGACCTTTACATCTAAAGAAAAGAATACTCTAGAATGAAAGAAAAATACTAGGGAAGATACTATATGGATCTGCAATAGAAAATGTGAGTACAGGATATGACAAGTTAAATAAACTCATAAAAGGAGAAAATTTAATGAAATACAGACTAAAGGCTACAGGATGTTGAAAAAATATTGAAAGAATAAATGAGATTGCCATGCTAAAGAGGAAAATATATAAAAATGGGAAGAGAGGTGGGCTGAGGTTGACATTGTTTGAAGATGTGCATAAAGATGGCATTAGGATGAAAGTAGAAGGCTGAGGGAGACAGAGAGCACTGTGCAGTAGGTCTAAGTTCACCTCGAGCTGTGTTGTGGGGAGGAAGTAATGAATTACTATAATTTGTTGATTAGATTGAAAAAAAGTGAATGTTACTTGATAAATAGATTTTATTCTTTATTTCAGTTGAGATTTCATGGTGCACATATAAGAAATATTTAACTATACTCTTTCTCTATGCAAAAACAAATCTTTGGTACTTCTGCAAAATTTAATCAAACAACTCAAAGTTTTATAGCAAATCCTTTGATGAAGGACATTATCCAAAAATTGAAATTACACCATAAGGCAAAGTGGTATAAAAAATGTAAACTGTGTACTTACTGCAGTTGCTGGTTGCTGGGTTGCCTGTGACGTTGGGGAAGATGCTGGCTGTGCCTGTGGTATCAGTAACTGCTGCATTTGAGGACCAGTTTGAATGTGAAGTTTACCATCAGGAAACTGTAATAGTTGCTGACCTAGGAATGCACAGATAGAATTTTCACATAAATTCCATAAACTCTATTTATAAATGTAAATACTTATACTTTATGGCATATCCAATTCTATGAATATACAAAAATTATGCAGATGGTGAATGTAAACACCCAAACAACACAAATATGAGCTCTGGGAACTAAGGTAGCAGTATGACCTCAAAAATGAAAGGTTTAACTAAAGGAAACATCTCAAATTTCCATATTATCTAAAAAAACAGTTTAAGCTCATTAGCCCATTTGGAGAATAGATATCTCATATGGGAACACATACCAGGTAATAAACCACGAATTTGTATTTTTCCATCAGGACCTCTTGTTATATGAACTCGCTGTGGTACTTGCTGACCTGTAAAAAAATTATTTTAAATGTATAAAAATATTAAGAAAACATTGTTCCTTTCACTCACAATTTGGTTATCCAGATAGTATAGCCATGAAACAAGTTAAATGTCTGCCTGGAATAGTGTCAAATACTTATGAAAAAGTTTTTCCCCCAAAATGTACATAGTAAGTAAAACTTTGAATACAAATTTGACAAAGGTATGTAAATATTCTCTAACACAAGGGGGTGGTTTTACTTCCCAAAGAGGGTATCTAACACAACAATTTGATGTTTCGATGTCCTAATGTTTTTCCTTCTTCGGTATGGAACAAGAGTATTATACGAAGTTGCTTAATTTGGAAAAATAATAAATGTGGGGTTTTTGCAGTGGGTAAATATTATTACATCAAATAAATTTATTTTCCTTGTTTGAAAAAAATCACAATTTTTTGGATAATAATACAAAGAAATTTCATATCTCTTCCCTGAAAGATTCAAAATCTAAATTCATACCACTTATTACATACCTGGCACCTGCTGTTGTTGTGGACCTGCTGGTCTAATTTTAACTAATGACTGTCCACCGGCCACAGTTGTTCCAGCTTGTCCAGGTGTTTTAGGTAGAATGCTTGTGTGACCACCATGAATAACTCGTGTTGTCCCATCAGGACCTGAATGAAGATGATTAAAATTTAATTATAATGACTGAAGCAATATGTAAGATAGATATCTTTAATAAACAGTTGCATTAAAATATCTAAAAAGTTACTTTATGCATAAAATATATGTAAATTATGTCTATGTCTGATTTAAGTGACAACTTTTAGGTAATAAAAACATTCAGACCTGATGTTGGCTGAAAAATTATAAAATATTGATATATAGTGAAGTTCCAATGCACCTTTAATGGCAAGACAATCACTCTGACTTTTACCAAGAAAGATTAATTTTCACTTATTAGCTAATTCTTGTGACTTTAAGGATAACATAGCCATCACTATGATCATTTTACATATGAATATCATATGAAAAATTATCATGTTTTGTGCATTTTAAATGCCATAGCCTGTATTTTTTGTACAATACATTTCCATACTGTAACTGGAATGATGATATCTACTGGTTGAATGACTGGCTGTTTATTTAACCTTTAGGACATGGAAAGTATTTGCACTGAGGTCTAGCTCATCAAAACTATGAATGTAATGAATATAACTTATTGAAGCAAACTTAAGAATTGGGAATAATTATTTGAATACATAGTGGGTTATGATGGTTGTTTGAAAAAGGTTGGCCTACTATATCCAAGTTGATACAAGTAAATTATAAATGCCTATATATAAAGTGCGTACAAAGAGGCTGTATGCAAAGCTAATACATCTCGTTCCAAGTATTTCATGCTTTTGAAAATAGAGATATTTTGGTCCAAAATATAGCAAAAAGTCTTGGTGGGGAAAAGATTAATTTTTGGTAACAATTTCCAGATCATCTACAGCCTCTAGTCTTAAAGTTTGTGGGTGCTTCTTCTTTTGCTTTTCCCTCCCTTCAGGGGGAACTATTCCATTCATTTTTCCACTCCTTTCAGTTCACTATATTGCTCACACTCTCTTCGATTACACAGTCCTGTCACCTTTACTTTGCTCTTCCTCTGGGTCTCCTGCCCTCCACCTGAAGGTCCAAAAATACTATCTTGAAAATGTGGCTCTCCTCATCACAGTCTATACCACTGAAAGCATCTTTCCTGAGCCTTCCTAGATGCCTCCACCACTTCAGCCAGCCCAATGATTTCGTCATTCTCAACCCTGTCCCTTCTTATCTTTCCCATTGTCCATCTTGACATTCTCATCTCCACCACATCCCCTTTCTTCTTCAGGGCCTTCTTCCAATGTCATGCATCATGACTGTATATCATAACAGGTCTCACCACTAACTTAAATACATTCCCCTTTGTTTTTTTTCTTTAACCTTGTATCGCACAGCACACCAGACACTTTTCAAATTTATCAATTCTTCTAGGATTGTGGTTTAGCTCCCTTATTACGCTCTGCTTTCTGTGATGTAGGATCCAAGTCACTTGAACTTCTTCACTCTCACCAACCTCTTGCTCAGTAACTCCATCTTCTTCAGTTTTGAATTGACTCTTACTTTCTCAACAACATTTCTACGGACATAGCCATACATCTATGCCCCATAACAGATTACAAAATCTCTTGAATATAATATACCAACTGGTGATAATGGACAGCAAATTAGATTGTTTATTCTGCCAGGCATGCTTGCAGAGAAATTTATGCATAGATGAAAGTTATTGAGATTCTATTTGTGGAAACTAATATTCAAGTAATTCATAGTGTATTTAAAGTACATAAAGATTTTGTGACGTTTGATTTTGAGACAATATTTAAGATTTGTTTTAATGATAAATATGGAAACTTCATAATGATGTCACAGAGGTAAATTATATTGTACAAGTTTTCATAGAAAATGCAGTTATGGAATTAATAATGCAATTAGGACAGGAATGAGCAAAATCCGAGAAAGTGGCAACAGAACAGTGGGAGGGGTGTCTAATGTCAGCATAAAGCATCCATCTGAAAGACCATGTTATTTAACCTCCCAAATACAATTATTTTTTAGGGAAAAAACAATAACTAGGAGACCCTTAAGAAGTGGCTGACCTCTTGCTCATACATTTCATCAGCTAAGCCAAATGTTTAAAACTTAATTTCATCGTGGTATTCTTTCTAATAAAACTTAATCATCCAATGCCAACCACCCTTGGCTAATATAAGACATACATCAATGTATAAAACAAGTTGAGAAGAGTATTTTAATACAGCCATAACTCATTTCTAAAGGAAAATTGATATAATTAATCTTAAAAATCAAGGTTCAAACTACTTTCATCCTGATTTATAAAGTTATTAAATTAATAGTATATAAATTAATTTTTCTTTTCAAAAGATTTTTAATTCAAAGTTTAATAGTAGGAGATAATTGGGCAACATTGACATTAAGTAGTGTTCAACAATTATATTTGGGAGAAGAGTGAGAAAAGACTGGTTAAAACATCCATTTCATTTTTAACGAGAGTTCACTTTCAGCAATTATCTCTATCTATAACTCACTTCGTGCAACTAAGATTCTTCTTTGTCCAACTTGTGTTTTACCTCCCTGCTGACCAGTTGCAGCTGCAAGAAGTGCTTTGGTACCCGAAGATGATCCCGACTGACCAGGTGTTGGTGGTATTGCCACTTTGGTTACAGCTCTCAAGCCATCTGCAACAACTAAAATGCATACATTTAGATTAATACATATATATGTGCATATATATACACACAATATCACCAAGAAAGCCAGTACTGTCTGGCTGACAACAATGACATGTTTGTTAAAATGTTCGAAATTATTCTTGTGTTCTTTTTGTCTGTCTTTGGCATTATTTTCTAAGTACTTCATAGATAACAACACTTGGTGGAATTTCTCCATCATAAAATTTCAAAGGAAAGGAAACATGGCAATCTCACATTCACAACTTTATTAACACGACCATGGTATCACTGCAGTGCAGCATCATTTGGTGATCCAGCATCAATGGATGATGTGTCACAGCATCACCTGATGATGATGCACTGCAGTGAAACCATGGTCATGTTAATAAAGTTCTGAATTTGGGTTTGCAGTGATTTCTTTCCTCTGAAACTTCATACTTTTAGACTGCTATTTGCCCATGTTCCAGGGATGGAAAAGTGCTTTAAAAATTCCTGCTATATGAGATTTTAGGGGTTAAGGTAAGAAACATATGAGGAGATTTGTTTTGATTTGATTTCAATAGAATTTTTGACAGGAAAAATTTTAAAACTACTTTATATATTAAAAATATTCTATGCACATACCAATTTTGCCTTGACTGCTCACACCACCAGGAACAACTTTGAAGACCTGAGTTCCGGCAGTGACTCCTAGAGCAACAAATACAAAAATAACATTTTGAATCACCAGTTATGGTAAAAAGTTACGTAAGTCTAGAGTACAGTTTTATTCAAGATTTATACCTATAATACATAATCAGCATCATTGGTGGAACTGACTTTTGGCAAGCTTCAATGGGATATCCTGCATTATACTCTGTACTGAGCATCTTCTTTTGTTTGTCTATAACACCTGCCATTTTATGTCTCATCAAGCATTCCTTCCTCTCCCTCACCTTCATTTTTTCATTTGATCATCCTGATTACCAAGTAATTTCATTGCAATATTTGCCTAATCCAGGATTTTTTTCCTCTTTTTATTTCTCTCAGCAGTTTTCTTTCTTCTTCTATTCTCATCAGTGCTTACTCATATCTCATGTAATAACTCCACTTCAATTAAGGAATATTCTCCACATCCGTATTTCAAAACTTTCCAAGCACTTTTCATCTTTCTTTTTAATTAACCATGGCTCCCAGGCATAAAACGCCTAACTCCAAACAAAACTTTGATCAAATCCCATCTCAGCTGCATTGGGATTCCTTCTCAGGCATCAAAAGTCCTTTCACCTTTTCCAAGGATATTTTACCAATAGATTCTCTTTTTCTTATCTACTCGGTACAGGTTCCCTTCCAATTCACTATCCCTCCCAAATACAGAAAAGGTTTCACTTGCTCAACAGTGTTTACTTTCATGGCTGCTTTATTAGTGCTCATTCTCTCAACACTTTCCCACATTTATGTTCATTCCAAATTATGGATTCCACCATCTCTCTTGATCATTTACATATTTCACGATCTCAATTCTTTCTCCTCCCACTACAATACTTATTGCTTTTTCTAAGGCCCTGGCTCTTTGGCAATAAATGAAGAGAGTAGGCGACAGGCAGCATCCTTGTCTGACACCTCTTCCAATACCTTTCTCTTCTGTCTCATAATTTCCTACTCTTATCACCACTTTCTGTTTTGTATTCAATTCTTATACCATTCTTCAAAGTCTTTTTTTCCTCTCAAGCCTATTCCCATAATTCTGGGATAACTTACTGGGTTACTGGGCTTTGACATATTTTTACGGGATTATACCCCTGTTGATGCCAACCATTTACGAAAATTAGTTTTAGACAAACACAAAATCCATACCCAGAGTGGGTTCGAATCTATGACCTTTGGGTAAGCAGGCAAGTGAGCTACCCATAAAGCAAACCGGGCCGGCCATTCTTCAAATGCTTTCATCAATAGCAAATACCTAGCATGTTCTGGAAATAATGCCTCCTATTTCAGAGTTTTTCATATAGACTGTGAAATGTCTATGTGCCTATATTAAAGTTTGTGGAAAAGTACATTGTTCTTTCTCTATTATGGGTATTTGAAACATCCACAAAGTGAATCCTGAAACCATTACATTCATTTGGATGGTAATATTTTAATGGAATTTCCCTTACTTTAATGTCAATTCTCCCCAACAATCCCCTCTTTTTGAAATACTTTACAGACTTCTAAACCTAAGTATCTGTTGACCAGATGTTGACTCACCCCTTTCTAGAGCCCTCCTCTGCTGATGAGCGGCTCGCTGCATACGCAACTGCTGTTCCAACCTCTCCTTGATTTCCTCGGCTGATGCCTTGGCACTCACAACACCGGCGGTTGCATTCCCAGCACCACCCGCTCCCTGCTGCCCGGGATCCAGTCTGTCCGGTTTGGGTGCGAGGCTACCGGTTCTACTCCTGGTGACAACGTGGGCATTAGCCCTCTCCCGCCTACAGCCACCACCGGACAGGGGGAGAGCAAGGAATGGGGGCCATTGTGTTGGGAGGACGGTTAGGTGGGGCAGGCAGGCATGATGAGTGAGGGGTTAGATGTGGAGGGTGAACATGAGGGCAAAAAGACGAAGGAGAGGGTAGCAATCACACACTTAATGGACAGACACAGTGAGAACACAATTTTGGCATTGCAAAAAAAAAAGCTGATTGATTTTTTTTTTGAGAGAAGCAAGTCTGTCCTCTAATCAGCACAACATGTTCTGTGCAAGCAGAAGCAAGTTTTATGCATATACACAAGACTATACATGCACAGTTACTGGTTTATACAATGATTATTCTGGAAATATCATTATTAAAAGTAATTTAAATGAAAAAGAAAAAAAAATAAAATAAAACAAGGCATGCAATTGGATGTCTCCACAACAGAGCTACTTTAACCCAGACCTAGACACACTGCTGTAAAGTTTTTTAAACGACACCTCTTAATTACGTGATGTTGAACAGAAAGTTATTCAATATTACCTATACCTCAGCGATGATTCTCGGACAATTAAAACTAGCAGAGGAAACTGCAGAAAATTAATTGGTATAAAAAAGAAGTGAAAATATATGGTTAAAATAACATAAAAGTGATTGATACATCCCCTGCAGATGCACAAAAAATAATCTTACAGCAACAAATTATGGAAATTGTACTACCTCATATACAAAAAAACATTTGGAATCGATAACATCTGTGCAAACAATGTTTTGAAACGAATGAAAATAACTAGAGATATGTCAATTATTACTAACTGCAGTGTGCCACTTGTCTATTTAAGTGACAAAAGAGGGTATGCCTACATTAGGGTTAAAATGTGACAGCATACTTGAAGCATGCTTGTTCAATAGAGGTGCAGTTGCTATGAATCAGAATTAATCATACAGTTACTTCAAAAGGCAGGCTTTCAAACTGCAAATGACTATAAATTTTTCGAATGGTCATATTTCCTGATGAAAAAAGTAAACAAGTCCCAGTGTTGACTAATTTTCATGGTGGACCCAATTCTAGTTAGATGTAACAGTTTTTTCATAAAGTTCTGGTACAGGATTGGAGTGGAGGCAGTGGAGGAATCAGGGTGGGGGAGAGGGAGCAGGGTTAGGGAGGAGGGGGCCCTCAGATGGCCACGCCGGGTTGAGGACC
>WURS02474424.1:1050117-1099061 GCA_011762765.2 Rhinocypha anisoptera
CTTTGATATTTTTGCCTATGGAATGTCTCTAATGCTTTAGTAACTTAACTATGATATTTTTATTCATAGTGTAAAAATTCTTGCTTCCTGACTTTTTCTTTGTGCTTTTTGCTGTAGTCATACCTCTAGTGTTTCTGTATCAGTATGATCCAGTGGAGCTACTCCTTGTTGAATTTTTGACTTGATTGATAAAATGTTTTAATTAAAAAATTTGGCAAATGTTATTGTTAAGTATATTCTACATGAAATAAATTTCCTGGATGTCTCAATGAATATAATTCTTTTTATTTTTGGTAGACCAGTTTAAATTTTCAGGTATTCTCATGAAAAGGAACCGGAAAAGTCGTAGTGAGCGTCAATTTGTGGTATTATTTTATTATAAACAAATAAAGAAAACTTAGATATCCATAAATATATACTACTATTTAAAATACGCGGGTTTCCGTGCAGTACCATCTATTAGGCATTTCAAGGAACTATTTGGTACTTTACTGCCCTCTAGCAACACGACAAAAAAGTTTTTGGCTGACACACCGCTAGCAGACGAACAACGGACCACATCTTATGCAGGCAGATGCCACCCCCTGCTGTACACTAAGAATATAAAGTGTATATATTGGAAAAAATGGGCAACTTTGAAAATATCCCACATAAAAAGAAATGGGAGAGTATCGATTGCAACTTGATTTAATACTGTGGTTTAAGAAATTCACATGAATCCACAAATAATATGACTAGGAACAAGACTACTTAAGTTTTACGAGCATTAGGAGACGAACCTGCATATCATCCCAACGTAGGCATGCCCATAAAATTTTAAGTTGAAGAGCAGCAGCAGCTAATGATGGGGCACATGATGTTTTAAATAGCCAACATGTCTTGAACAGAGGTCTTGGGCATGGGTATGGCCACACTTGAAGATTTGCCTGCAAATAAAAGGATAATGAAGTTGAAACACAGGAAATTTGGTACAAGTTTAAGATACAGAGGATTAAACTTAACATACCATTGCCATTTAATGTGATTGAGTATGCTACAAGAGATATTTTTAAATAACAAAACATTACAATATGTACTGAAAATAACTCTTAAACTATATTTTTCACTGCTTGTATCTGCTACAGTAAAACCCTACATAATGAACATTCACCTAAAGTACATTTCCATTAAACAAAGAGAAATACATATTGCCCCGGTCCCACTATATTTACCTCTTCATAGCATACTTTTTCTAAAACTTTGTTTTGTTTAACTTACCAGTAAGGAAACACAAACTGGGCAAATTCCACAAATAAAGATTTTTATTACGACCTAGGTTTCGTTAGTTACAGCATCATCAGGTAAATAAAGGCATTTTAGAATATTAGGCCTATTGACAAAACTTGTGGTTGAAGTGTTTTTCATGAAAAGTTATTTATTTTTTAAATATATGCTCTAGAAAACCTCACAATGCGAATTCAATAAAAACATATGCAGAACAACCATATTTAATGACTTATATCATGTAATCTTAGGAGTAATTCTGCTTGGTAGACCAGTCACATTAGTCTAAAAAGACTGTAAAAGGGGAATTATGGTGAATGGACCTGAGTTACTTAAAAATGAAGAACAGTTATAACAGCAGTGAACATAACATTGCTTTCCAACTGACACATTTTGTATGGTTACATGCATGTCTCCTGTACGCTACGGCAACAATCACAACAAATAAAATGCTTTCAATTAACTTGCAGATGACAATTGACCAAAATACACACCTTGGCCGCAGAATGGAATCCAGGCACAATGTGACCACCACCCTTCCTGGCCAAACGCCTCTGCTCATGCTTTGGCAAGATGAGTACACTTCTTTTCCTTGATGACAAGAGACAAGGTTTTCTGTTGCTACGGGCCATGAAATTGGATACAAGGGGATATTTCACAGGTACTCTTTTTTTGGCATTAACAGAGTTTGGAGGCCTCCCAACTGTTGATGCATTGGATTTATCATTTCCATTAACTGAAAAAAGAAATGATCAAATTTAAATTTGGTTGCTTTCATCTGAGGTAATCCATAAAAAATTCGTCCTACATATTAAGAACATACCCATCTATTTACATTCCATATTTTCATAAAAATATAAAATATTTAGCAAACTATAAATAATAAAATGCTAAAAGAAATATAAAATGATATCATTTTACGTTGCTTGTTGCATTTTAGTTGGCAGGGACAACAGCAATTTCAATTCATTATTTACTGGAAATGAAAGATAAATGCTAAGAGGGTGACTAAAAATATACTTCATATAGTTTTTAATATGACAGAGGAAAAAATCGTGGACTACAACGTAGTTTCATTTCACTTGATGGATAATTATAATTTTGAATCACACAAAGTTTAGTCTCAGGAGAAGAAATTTCATTACACCACTCCTTTCTTACCAATGTAGCTTATAATATTTTCAGTATGGGTGATACCATAATGTAGATTGTTCATGTTAGCAAAACTGTCTTATTTTTTAATGACTAAAATCATGCTTAAATTTGCTAAAATCAAAACTCACAAATACAATATGAAGTAGTCACTGCAATTATTACTCACATCTAATGCCCATGTTAAATTGAAGAAGATAGCAATTAGTACTAGGTAAGGGGACTTATACCAACCCAAAGATGTGTTTGCTGTGGTGGTTGTGGGAGTAGTAGGAGATGCAACTGTTGTTACTGCTGTTGTGGTCGGCAGTGTGGGCACAGAAGCTGTACCCTTGCTAACTACTGCTGTTGAAGAGGCAGGTTGAGCACCCCCAGCAGGTGCAGACTGTACTACTACTTTTCTGAGATAAATTTTGGCACGAGTGTTGTCTGAGGAATATATGCGTCCATCAGGATTAGGCTCCTCCTATAAAGAATTCACATATGACATACTGTAAATCTTATAAATGTAAATCGAAAGTTTTGTGAGTCAATAAATCAAACACTGACTCTTTACATCTACACACACACCCTGCAAGCCACCTGAAGGTGTGCAGCGGGGGCTGAGAACACACAAGTTTTGTACATTGATCTTCCTAAACTTTTAGAAACGGTTTGGAGCACACACTGCCCACAGAATGAATAAATCCCTTAAATCTGCCAGTTCGGACATCCATCTCTCTTACTTTGAGAGTGTGATTGAACTGACTTAAATAGCTTGGGGTCACTTAATTGACTGAACTTCACCATCATATTCAGCAATTCTGAGTATTTTTATAAAATTAATTGAGCAGATGGTCTTTTTTGCACTACCAACTCCAAAATGGGTTCTGAGACCATCGCTGCGATGCAATTCGTCTTTTCATAGCAATTTTTATTATTTTACTGGCTGAATGAAAATAATAGCTTATATACATATTCATTATTTCTGTAGGTTAACAGTAGTCATCTGTGCTGCCCATAAATTTCATGATCACCCAGAATGCCTAGAAAACTTTTTGAAAATCATCATCACACACAAAACACATCATGAATTCAGATAACTTAGGAAATCAGTACAACAAGCCTATAAATTCAATCAATAAGTTTTTTTTGTGTCCGATTATTACATACAAACAGTTAATTTAAAAGCATGAAGCGTGAGCCTGCACTTAAAAAATATTTAGGCAGTAGAAAAAAGGGTTTTTTGAAGCTATGGAGCTAACAAAGAATTAAAGCAATATTTATAGTTGGATGTGTATTCTTTATGCATTGAAGTCAAGGTTTCTTGATTCTATGTGGCCCTAAATGATGACTGTAAAATGAACCGGTGATTAACAAACACTAGAAAATCTCTTAAAAAATAGTTAATGGAAAGTTTCATTGCATCTCAATAATTTCAGAATTACCTTTACTTCACGCCGAGCACTGCCTAATCCTCGTCGCCGAAGGGAAAGTTGTCTGCGGCCTACCTCAGATGGTGGTGATATTGTAGGTTTAGGCTCCTCTTTAACTTCAATGACCTTATTACTATTTCTGCTTTCAGTGGGCGCTGGTTTAGATTCAACATTACTATTGGCTGACTCGGATGGACTCAACTGATTATCACCCTTAGAAGATGTTGCAGGTGCATCAGTTGCAGCAGGTACAGAACTGTCTGACTCAGGTTCCTTGGGAGCTGAAAAGACGAGAACCAGATATTAAGTTGTAATTATCAATAACAAAAATACCATACAAACAAAACTGCAGTTATAAATCCATTGTAGATAAATATAAAAAAATATACATGTCTTAAATAAAAACTATGGTGACATATCATACAGATGATATGCAATAATAACCTTACTTTCTTTATTGTGGGTTTTTCCTAATTCTGGCTGAATCTTTGAGACGTGGTTTGCCGCAGCTTGCTGTCTCTGCTCTGAATGATTAATGAATTTAATTAGACGCATCAGGTCACTTCGTATACGAACTCTTCTTCGACAGAGTGGAGAGTAGCATGCAGGTGAATATTGGATACTCTCTGGTGATGGAACCTCCACCTAATAAATGGGATGGAACATGAAGAAATTATATTCAACGTAATAATAAAAGTAAACATTTAATTATTTAAAAAACTCTTAGATTTCAATTCATTTAAAACTCTTGACACTTGATTACAAATAATCAATACTCAATTGTCCATTCTCCATTGTTCACATAATTGCTAGTGCTAATAATACATGTTAGTGCCAATATATCCTCTTTATCATAGAAAATATGTTAAACAGGAGAATAGGGATATTTGTGACACTGGAAAAGTAGTTGATTGATGATTAATAAAAATATACCAGCCAAGTTACATTTAAATTATTTCAAACATTTAGCACTATATCTTCCATGGATTTCAATATAAATTCTTGCTTAATTTCATTGTTTTTAATTCTATTTATACCATTAATTTAGGGTATTTTCAGTGTTGAAAAAATTCAAGAGTTAATTACTTTTATTAATTGGGGTGAAGTGATTTATTTCTAGGAATTGAATAAAATCAGAATTTAAAAAATGATAATCAAAATTGGAGTCGGAATCAATCCATTACTAAGTAATAAGTAACACTTAATAGCTTGCTTAACTGAATTGAATGAATCAAAAATATTTCTTAATTATTACACTATTGTAATTCTATAAAGATTTACATCCAAAGCAAAATTGTGTGACAGGTTCCATGTGTAAAATTTGATTCTGGCATTTCCATAGTGATCATTATCCTCATTGCCAAAAAAGTCAAATGAAAGTAAGGGTCTTATGATCCTAAATGTTACTGAATAAAATATTATTATTATTCCTGATATTTTATGACTGAAATAGACATTTTATGACTGAAATAGACATTTTATGACTGAAATAATCACTGAAAAAATTTACAGTTGCAAACAACACAAAACACATGCTTTTATGATGAATCTGAAAAATCTCCAGATTAGAAAATACTATGAGTAAAACCTGTGTTTTTACCTGGCAATATGTAGAGTAACATGGATTGATTTTGGCCAGCTCATTCAACTTGCTTAGTTGAGTTCTTAAAGTGACAACACGACGAGCGATTTGGGCGAGTACTTCTTTTGAAAGACCCCCTGGGAGAGTTCTTTGTACTGCAATTGGCTGCTTCAAAAGAGAAGGTAAATTAAAGTTTGGATAATAAGCGCATGACATTTATCAACAACATATTGCCATTTATACAACTTTCATGAACCAAGAATGGAATATTATTCTGCTTCTTAAATAAATTATCTATTAGAGGCTACAGCATTTTCACAACTATTGGAAATAGTAATGAGAACTCTATGAATAATTTGTAAGACATACATTTTGGGCATAAAAATATTTAAACAGCTAATAAATTCAACCAAAATTCCATGATTACAACAAGAAATATCACAAATGCAAAAAAGTATTCCTTTATGCACCCAAAGTTCTTAAAAGATGTCCTGACATCAATTATTGATAATTAATATTAAAAGTTACCTTATTACTATTACTTGGCATTGATATCTAGCAAAAGATCAGCCATTTTAAAGTGTTATAATATTTATTAACAAAATTTTTTAAACTAAAATTTTCATTTCTAGAGACTTTGGTACAATTTAAGCATTACATAACTGTGATCATAGCACACAGATGCCTCACAATCAGCTCATATAGTCACTACAATCCCTTGTATAAAAAAGTACCTTGTTTTGGAAGGTTTTTGGAGAGTGCTGTCAATTCCACATCAAATAACATAGAATATTCAGAATACTTAATATTTCACATCCAAAAGTCTTTTGTTCACCCAACATCTTGTTTTTTGCCCGTTTTTTTTAAGTTGCAGAAAGATGAATACATATTGGATAGAGCCTCAGGTGTCTTTGTTATATGAATACAAGATGAATATTCAAAATTTACCTGATTATTGAATAATTTTCTCAGAACTTGTGAATCATTAAGTCCTACTACAAGATTTCTCAAGGTTCAAAATCTAATAATAAATATTATTTTTGAATTGGAAGTTTCCAAGATGTTTTGCAGCTGAATTCATTGTTTTCAAATGCTGTCTCGTGGGTGGCCTTTGGTGACAAGTGTCACTCCTCTCCTGGAAGGAACTTTGACCTGAAGATGCTTCCATGTGAGGGAGTGAAACTGCTGTCACCAAGAACAACCCACAGGACAGTAGCCAAAAACAGAATGAATTATTATTTTTATGATAACAATGTCTGGGGTCAACCTAATATGACTAGTTAAGCACTACTCAAACTTTTTGTATGCAACATAATAACGAATTCTCCTCATGGGAACAAAACTCATTTGCTCTGCACGTGTAGCATACAAAGTCACACCAATTATTTTATTAATATATAATTTTTTACTATTAATTTTTTTTGTTACAAAGAAAGTATGAATTATCTTCCCTACTTCTGTGATAATAATTTTTTTACATCATAGCTGCATAGAGTAATGCTACAGTAAGATTTAAAGGGGTGTGTTACCAAAGATTAAAAATAATATGTATGTTCTAATTTATTTTGAATCAAGTTAAAAATTTGCTGAGGCTTCCTTGAGATGATGATCTAAAGAGAGAAATATAAGAAGAGAATATGGCTTACTGTTAGGTCCTTCTCACTTCCTTCTTTTCCTTCTACATCAGCACCACTTTCTTTCTCCTGTTTAACCTTTAAAGCAGCAGCTGCAGCCGCCTAGGTTGAAAAGACAAAAATATTATGATGCATTGGTTAAAATGTTGACTACCACTTTAGTGATATAATTATCTTTTAGTCATAGTAATTTTTAGGGTAACAGTAACTGTTATAAGAATCTTTAATAAAAAACTACATGACAACTTTAAAGTAATTTTGAAGAGTTTGAATATAACACAATTAGTGTCCTTTAAAATAAAAATATCACACAACACAATTATACAACAGTAAGAGTGTATTTACTTATGACTTTTCTGTAAGAGTATGTACTACAGTTAAACAAAGAAAAAAATTAAAGAAAAAAAAGAACTGCAGTGAGCTAAAAAAATAAGAGAGCTGTATGGTCAAGGTAATTTACCTGAAGTTCTACAATAAATTATTGAATGAAGAAATGTAAATATGAAAAATTCCTACATGGTAGAAAATAATGAGGCAAAACATGAGTTTATTATCAAAGAGAAAATTTTTGCTAAATATAGCATCACTGAATCATGAAATCTTACCCCTTGTGACAAGGCAAGCCTCCGCTCTTCAACTATCTTAAGCTGCGTTCTTCGGACTAACAATTCATCTATTTTACATTTTCGAGCAACCTGGAAATAAAAATGGCACACTGAAATGTCATAAAATATCCCAACCTTTGCAATTTTAGATTATTGTTCTAGGTATTTATTGTAGAAGGAAGTTGTACCTTATTATTACACACTATTGAAACACTCCTACAGTTTTTATTTCAATATTTCTTGTAATTTTAACCTCTTAAAAGACAGAAAAGAATAGAATTTTGGAAAATAAATGCTTTAGGAAAATGGGAACACAATGTAGTTAAATATAGCAGTAAGAATCAACTGAAAATATAAAGCATTAATTTATTTATAAGGCATAAACAATGGATATAATAAAAATGGCTTCTTCATTTCACTCATTTATTCTTCACAATAAACAGCTGAAGCATATTTCACAATTATTAAAAATATTGTGTAAAACTTCAAGAGACAGAGGTGTGATGTGAATAATTTAATACCCAAAGAATAAGCAAGGTCATTTGTGATCAACTTTATAAATAAAAGACTTACTTTTGGAAATAACAATCTCCCTGGAGCTAAAAGGGCACGGCTGACATCAAGTTCATCCAATTTACTAACAGGAGGAAATACCTTTAACTGGCTTAAGGTACTTAACAATGTAGCACCGCTGGATTCTATGTAAAAAAGATCAAGGCATAAAGAGTATATTCTTTGAGATTAATGAAAGACAATTCCAGATACACATTTTCAAATATGTAAAATGACATTTGAAACCAATACAGTTAAAGACCATCTTCAAATACTATTTTAATAAAATGGTTTTTCGTTTTTAATCAACATTATACAGATGTCCAATGTCAAGTCACACTGCCTTTCTTTTGTAAGAGAATTACAGCACTATTTAGAACAAAATAAACACTCAAAAGAAATGAGACCAAGTAAAAGCACATTAACAAATTAAAATTTGTCATACAAGTTTTATGAAGGTCACATTCCAACTGGTACCTTATTGTATGACTATATGGCCACAATAATAATTATAAGAAATCATTGATCTCTATACATTTATTAATGTGCATTAGCTATGCTAAAGCATAATGTGCTAAGCATCTGATAAACCCTTATGGACTTAAATGGGATGCCATGGTTAGTTCCTTTTGAATTGTAAAAATTTGGTGGTCAGAAAAGCAACATTTAAAAACATGCAATAAAGCCAATTGTATCTTATTTTTATTCCATAACAGTGGAACATACATATTAAATATTAGTTCATATGCTTCTCACAAAGTTTATAAGATACCTTTATATGTATGCCTCATAGATGGTGTGCCTGGAGAACCTCTCTCACAACTTGCAAATAAAAGATTTTAAATTGGACATAAAAGCATATGAAAAATTATGCACTAAAAATAATTCCTATCATTTCCTGTACAATGTATGACAGGGAGATGTAGTACACACACTGTGCGTCAAGAATCAACAACCTCATAAACGGTAAGTAAAAGATGGAGCTGGAGAAGTTATCCAATGAAAAAATGCACACAAGTCAATCACATAACTTTATTGGCTAATTGGAAGTGGCTTTGTGTTAAAAACTTCAATATACCCTCCCCATCACATATTATTAACTAGGGTGGCCGAACACAATGTAGATAAATCAAAACAATTCATAGGTGTAATATATTAATATATGAAAAACTTACTTTTAACTGTATCCTCCTTAGCAGGTGCATCACTATCGACTTCCTTCTTAATTTCTTTTCTCTCGACATCATCAACCTCTTGTTTTATAGTACATTCCTCTTTGTTATCCATACATTTGGACACATCCGTTTCCAGCTCATTTTTTGCTGATATCACCACTTCTTCTCCCTCCACAACCATATCACCTTCCTCCATCACAGACCCTTCCTCATTCTCTATTTTACGAATGAGCTTCTTGAAAGTGTTAGGATCAACAGCTAAAATTTTCACACCTTTGTCATCTGAAAGAGGAAAAAATTGGTTCTCCATTAAAAACTTCCCACTGTTTCCCTCACCTTTGTTTTCGTGAATTGGTGTAATCTTTGAAGTTGTAAGGTCATCAGGATAGACACCATCTCACAGATTTATGAGGGATAACAGAGGGGTTAAAATTAAATTAAAACACTGATGAATTATTTTTCCTGAGATATCATTTAGGTCAGTTAACGTTTTCGTCCCTATAAATCTAGGACTGAATCTCTGGTATACAGCATAGTTTGATAAAAATTGACTTGCATGATGCAGTATAGGAAATATCAGTATCACATTACGTTATTGGTATAATCCAGATTCATATTTTTCTATATTCTATCTCCACAATAATCTGTAAAAGACAACTTTCTCCCTTTATGGAAAGTAAACCAGTATGTCATGAAATTTCAACAAAATGTTAGAAGACATTAGTTCTAGAATCAGTGATATCATACCTTTCACCTGCACCATCATTTGATTAGGCCCAGCAAGGTGACCCAAGAGCCTGCAATTACTTATTTTCAGCCTTCTAGTGGCAGATAACCATAACCAACCCCACTGCCCATGGATTCTATATTCTTCACCTTTCTGCTTCCAAACCTACAATATCAACATGGATAAAGAAAATTACATCATAACAATAAATAAGGCTTTATCAATAGAAAAAGCGATAAAAATATACCAAGTGACTTATGGTCATAATTATAAAAGTAAGCCAACAAAATAATATTAAAAAAATATTCCAATTTAAAGTTACTATAGGGAATGATTTTCAGTGTAGACTTGCGAAATACTGCATGGTTATAGAAACAAAATGCATTGTTAATTCACATAAACGAATTCATTATTACAACCTTGGTTTTGTCACAGTGTGACATCATCAGGTGAAGTTATAAGAAATGATACAGGTAGTTGGGAGGGTGGGAGGCTTGGTGGGTTAGGGTGGTGGGGAGTGGCATGTGTGAGTAATTAGGCTTTTTGGGCGAGTAAGGCAAGTATTGAATTGTTAGTAATAATAGATTGGTTTATGAGGATTGACAATATTTTGGTAAAAAATATTTATAAATCCAACAAATCTCACAAAAATAAGTGAAAATCACCCTGGTTACCTTAATCTACAAAATTTAATGTAGAATGTAGATTAGACTAAGCATAAAAAATACCAATTAACTATAAAATTAATTTAAACACACCTGGTGCCTAAGACCTAGTGTATACTTCACGAAGTGATAAGTCATTCGATTCCGCTCTTCTTCTTCCTCTTTCTCCTTCTTGTCTTTCTTCTCTTGACGTTTTCTTTCTTCCCTTTCTGAAGCTGTGAGCCGCTGAAGCCGAATATGACCTTAAGGACAAGACCATTAATGGTATTCAATAAGCATATTTCTATGATTTAAAATAACAGCAAAGAGAGACTGTCACATGCCTTTTAATGCTTCATTCCTGTATGCTACATTTTCCAAAAATACTTCTCTTGGAGAGAGTGATGAAATGGTTTCCTCTCTTTTCCAAAGAAGTTAAAGTGAATATACCAGCAATAAATAATGTTTAAAAACAAATCTTACATTGACCTAAACAAACTAAAGGGAAGAAATTCCTCTATCAACTTTCAATTCTTTAATCATTTTTAGAGCTCTTTCTCTAAAATTTAAAAGTGCTGGAAGTACTCCCAAATCTTCTGTTAAATTGGATTTACACAAACATGCTAAAATCTTTTGTTTGTCTAGCTTGTCTTGTGTACCAACATTCCCACCTCATAGTTACCCATGAACAGCAAATACCAATCCCAAATAATTGCAATAATAAAAGAGTTCAAATCTTGATTCTTAGGAAATAACTCCATTCACAAAGAAACCTGACACTATATAATGTGTAACTAAATGAATTACAAAAAGTCCATGGAGGGAAGGTTAATATTTTGAGGAAATATAACATGGAAGACTCCACTGGAAAGCAATGAGAATAAAATGGGACAATTGAAATAAAAATGTTCACAATGCCACCCTAATGCAGTGTATTTGCTTGCTTGCATTCCTGTAAGCTTATGTCCACTCAAATCTCCACCCATTTTACACGAAAAACAAGAGCTCATAATAAATGAACAACGTTCTATTTACTACACAAGACAAAAAGTTTAAACTTGAATAAATATTCAAAATTTAGGAAGCATTGGGTATGGAATGTGAAATATTGAATATTTTGATTGCTAAATCTGTAATTTCCCTGAATGTATATAGGCACTAGAAGTAAGAGAGTAAGAGCTTTATTGTTAAGTAAGCAAGCAATTTATTGTTCATCCAATAAAATCTTTTTTAATCGAGATTAATCCTATCTAAAGCTTTTGCATCTCTTATATTTAAAGATATTTGGGATATGGAACCCGCTGGGATTTAATCAATAAAATAAAACATTGCCAAAAATGAAGTAGGCACAAATTATTTTTCTGTGGTTATTTTAACAAATATATTATCCCCAATTTATGTTATTCGTGTAGAATATTTTAACAGTATTCTCATTAAAAATCTCTTCAATAGTATAGTGTGGGATAGATAACAGCCAGAAGATTACATCTTAGATTAGTAGATTCATCATCATAAGTAGATTACATCTTTAAATCTAGTAACAGTATAATAGTAACACCAACAGTATAATAATAACTACATTTTAACATACCTAGAGCCTCATGCCAAACAGAAGCAAACACAACGGGCTTGATGCATGTTTGTAAAACAACAAGAGCTCTGGAGAAATCTCTTGGAGCTGATGAAGCTGACACTGATGTAACCCATGGGCGGCGAAGAAGTGGCCAATTAACATGAAGGAATGGGGCCTGGAGAGCTTGTTCAAGGGCCAATAATGTTTGTCGAAGTGCTGCCACCAGTGATGCTCTGGAACCTGAAAAAGATTTATTTTAACAATGCCATATTGACTACTTAATTCACATACAACATTGGAACATGCAGGAATATAAAAGCAGAACTGCCTTGCACGTGTTTCCTGTACGTTGAAATATTTAGTTTTCCAGTTCAACTTCACCTAATAACTAGAAAAAGTTCTGACAAAATGCATTCCATGAAGTTGTGGATTACAATAGTTTTTCTGATGATAATTATGAAAAGCAGAAACTTCATAACATGAATCTTATTAATATCATTCATTTCATAAGATTACTCCCAAAGTGACTACATAAAGGAAATTAGCTAATACGTTGATTATATGATGGTTTGAAATCCACCTTCTTTTCTGTCACATCTTATTTTTTCAAGGTGATATTACTAATTCAGTAGAAAAGAATTGGAAATAACAATTGGGATTGTCAAGGCTATTTTATCTTCTTATTTGTTCTCCATCCCTGTGCACCTACAGTAATACTATCTACCACTCTAATGCAACTTTGTCTTGCTTTCTACACTGGTCAATCTTCCATCCTGCTCCACAACCAAATTAACAATAATTAGGCTTCCTGTAATCCCTACTCCCCATCTGCCTCCTTACCAGTACCAAAACATGCTGCCTACCACAACACTACATTCCATAAATTGTTAAGTTTCAATTCTGACCTATAATTGTCTCTCCAATTGACCTTGGCTCGACAGGGCTATGTGTGTTAGTAACTCATGTCAAGCATCACTCAACATACATATTTAGTCATTTAGGGGTATTTAAAATTAAATTCCAGGTGCACTACAGTTAAAGAGGTAAAAAAAGTCAAGCGCAAAGGGTTAATAAACAAAAGTGGTATTTATACGTTATGCATTCATGATGGTCGCATCAATAAAGGTATCACCTAAAAAGGCAACCTAAAGCTTTCTTGTTCATGAGAAAAACAAATTGTGATTATTGATGTAGAGAGAAAACTAATAAAAATAATTACGAATTTTACTTTTATTCTTCCCTCTCTTCACTTTACTTTTCTACTTCTTTCAGCCTTCTCTCTTTCTATCTCTGTTGTCTCTCCATCGTTGGTAACACTTTCATTATCTTTTAATTTTTCCCACCCCACCAATGATTTCTCCCCTGTTATCCCCCTCTCTCCTCCCAACTAGAGGCCATTCTGTTTATCTCACAATGATGACCCCCTCTCCCTATTTCTTGGTATTCCAAGATACTGTTGTTCTTCCAACATCTTTTCTCTCCTCCTCTGCCTCCCCTCCACTGTTGACTGTGTATATGCATTAACATTTTTCTGTTGATATATTATAGTGATTGGCAAAATAGACTGCAACCAAGTATTCACTTTAACTTTGGACACTGTGACGTAATGCTGTCTGCAGTTGTCAGGTATTACAGTACAATTGTCTTTAAAAACATGATATTTCATAACCAATGGCACTCCTAGATGTGTAGATTGATTACGGAATGTCTTATTTCTCAAGATAAACTGATGCAGTACATCCTGGAAACCAGAAAACATTTAATGCTGTACAATTCAAGGAATAGTACGATATAATGTATTACAGTGCTAATTAAATAATTTAGCTAGTCTCTGAGTGTAAATTTTTTGTATCGTAAAAACAATATGCTGGTGGACATGGGATGCTCCATGTGCTGATATCTGTATTAGGGTATTATGCCTATAATTTTCCAGGATTGCCCTCAACCATATTTATTTCCTATACAAACTCTTAGCAATATACTTACCATAGAGCATTCCAAGCCATTTAAATTCAGATGCTGGCGTTAATGAAAACTTATGTGATAAATGACGCTTCTTGTCCCTCTCTTCATTGCGTTGTGGCTTATTCAGTGATGCTCCTGGGTTGACTGAATATTGGTTTACATACAGTCGGCATCCAAGTCCACTGACGCTAATGCCTGGGCCACTACCTATAATTGAATTTTCAAGATTTTCTTAACATTAAAATATTTTCATTAACACAAATGAAGATAAATATGATCACTGGTTAGATAAGATATTAGAGGTTTACCAACACAGAATGCAGCAGTTTCAATCATTTTAATGGGCAAGATATATTATTTAAAATAAAAAATAATGAGTAATCACCTAGTAAAATCAAGAATTCACTCAAAATATTTCTTTTGCATCTTACATTACTGTGTCAAATAGGTCACATACTTATTCTATGAATGTTTACCATCCTAGTATTGACAATATTCACCTGCTATTTATTTTTCTAGACACAATGTGCAGAAATAGTCTAAAATATAACCACTCAGACGATAATGTTGTAAAAACTATGTCTATAGTTTATTTATGTAAAACCTTTTCACCTATGTGCCATGGTGCATTTTCAAAATGTACAATGGCAAAAGTGAAAGATTTTTTTTCTTTTTCTATGACAACATAAAAACACTCCCTTTGAATTAGACTTTGCTTCCACAACACATGCTGTATTGTCTCTTAAGTCATATAATAATTCCTCTATTGCCTCAAAAACTCCATGTGATGTCTTTAGGGTTAAAAATTCCAACTTCACGTGTTTCTTAGATACAAAGTTTGTCCGGAAAGTAATGTCAGTGAGTTGGTTAAAAATAATTTATTGTGCTTTTTGTTACAAGTTCTCAAAATTCTTCAGAGTAGGTTCCTTTTGCATTGATACAGAGGCTCCAGCGAGTTTTCTACTGGCGAACGTGCAACGGTAGGCCTCCTCCGGAATGCACTGTAAAGCTGCCATGCAAGCTGCTTCGATCCCCTCTATTGTCTCAAAATGCTTGCCTTCTGTGGGTGTTTTCAAGCGTAGAAACAATAAGAAGTCGGGGGAGCCACATCCAGGTTGTATGGGGACTGGGGAATCGTTGGCACCCCTGCTCTGGCCAGGTACATAGTTGGTGACGAGGAAGGCTGTGTGGGTTGACGAGTTTTCATGTCACAACTTCCAATCGTTAGCGCTGTCTGGTAGGAGGAGTTGAACCCTGAGTTTTGGTCTTGTCAGCACTTCCATGTAAAATTTAGCATTCACAGTTGTACCAGGTGGTAGAAACTCATGATGGACCAGGCCTCATATGTCAAAAAACACTATGAGCATCGTCTTGATTTTTGATTTGCTCATCCTGGCCTTCCAAAAATGTGCCTCTTCCTAGCCTTTCAAAAAGGCCTTGTGCCACAGGAACACTCGCCAATCCGACAGGGCATCTTCTTTAGAAGCTGCCTTGATCATTTGAACAATTTCTGCCGTGGTCTTGCCAAGTTTAATGAAAAACTCGCATGTCATCCTTTGTTCTGCCCAGCACTGCATTTCAACTTGCACGGAGTCATAAGAACAACACTCAGAAATGCCTGTCCTTACTCTCTGGATGGATGGTTGGAAAAGACTGAGCGACCAAGCATCCATTACGTGACTTCCACACTACCATTCGCAACTGGCACAGGTCCGCTACGACGTATAGTCGCATCAAAAGAAAATCACTGACATTACTTTCTGGACACATTTTGTACTCAAAGAATCAGATACTTTGAAACTGGCCTAAGGCACCATAGGTTAAATTCCCTTAGCATCAACTAATGAATCTTTGCTGTTATTTATTCATGTCATACTAATATAGTAGAGCAGTCATGAAGAATGTTCACTACTGGGAAGTGCTTTAAAATTATGAAAATGAAATACCTTAGTGAATAACAGATCTAAGAACTATCTGAGATCTATTTATTACCTGAATTGCCACTTGGCGTACCGCCACTCTCCATTCCCAGTTTAAAGAGATAAGTTCCTGAAATCCAAGATAATGAAAAATGTTATTAAGTAATTTCAAAAGAATAAGTCTTTTAGTCTACCCATATACAGGCATTGGTGAAATTCTATTTGTGGCCACCTTATATTGTTGTGAATGCATTACTTACCAGATCATATTAAGTAGCACTTTCAGGTGACTTTTAAAAACACAATAAAGTGGATACATGGACTATAATGTCAGACAAACAAATGTAGCAATTAAAATGTCTGGAGTAGTTTATAGAAAAAACAAATACCAAATACTGAGAGAATGGGAAATGATTGGATCTAAGAGAATTAGGAATGGATAGGACAAATAGGTACCTCTAGTCCAATAATCAGATTAAAATACTAATGAATAAAAGACAACTATTTTACTAGACACAAAACTAAAAATTGATATTTTTCTTGGTTATTCAAGTCTCACATAGAATGAGTGACAAAATGCATGCAAACATTTTATTTTACTAGCACACCATGAATCATGAAGTGTGCAAGGCAACAATAGCCTAAGGACACTGGTCACACATGAAAAAGAATAGCTCATAAACTATTTCTCAGGCCAACCAACACTGAAATGGAGGATAAGGAAGGCCCTCATCTTGAGCAAAGGTAATGAATATGACAAAATGTGCAGCTAGTGGGCATAGCACAAGTAAGCATACTCCTTTTACTATGATGATGTTATCTGGTATAAGACATTGAATGCTCTTAAGTAGCTGTTCTTAAGGAAGCCTATCATGCACGTGCATGATTTCATCAGAAACGATATCTCCCAGACTGTGAAGAGAAATTAGAACATGTTCTATCTTTTTCTCATCATGCATGCATGATCGGCACTCATTGGCCATGTTGTTACGTGAAATCTGGAGATAGCGCTTTAAAGTTAAAAAATCTTATTATAACAACTTAGTTCATAGTACTATGAAAAGCAGACAATTTGGTAACATATTAAAGTAGATATACTTGATGAGTGTGCAATTATTTAATCGAGCCCTGGAAGACAATTAGTTGGAAATCTAGAAGTGGAAAGTAGTATGTTATTTAAGAGTTGGTATTAAGGTGAAGTATACAACATCTACACTGTTGGTTGCACTGTCTAAATGGCAGATATGCACAGGTATTAGCACATGATATGCACTGCCACGTGCATGATGACATGCACCGTGTAAGGCAAATTTTCATCGCTGGATTCCGTCATGCATGAAATATCGTTTCCGATATGATCATGCACATGTATGATATCATGCACCGTGTAATGTGGTCTTTACAATGAACTAAAATAATTGTGAAAACTAGCTCAGACATTACTTGGTAACATTTGTGTATTGTGAAAGGAAAAATATAGAAAATATTGTAATTTTCAGAGTTGACTTAAATTGTGGAAACATAAGCAGTGGTAAATAAACTTTCTAAGGGAGTTACTAGGAGTTCCCATTTTCTTTTATCCTTAACGACAAATTGAGTTGACAATTCTTGTACACACCTGAAGCAATTTGTTGGGCTTTCAGCCTAGTCATCCTAGTAAGTGCCTCGGACCCTTCTGAATCTGGTGTGGGTGATGAAGGTGGTGGTAAACCATGAATTGTACCTGATGTAGGCACACCTGACATGGACGATGATGGTCGTCTTTTGAGGTCATCCATGCTGAAGGTACGTGGTGTTAGAGAACCAGTTTTTGACCGGGTAACAATCATAGTTGCTTTCTTTCGCTTACGACCAGCCACAGCAGGATCTGCAAATGAATTGAGTATAAGAAAGGACAGAAAAGTTCATCCACAAGTTTGTATTTATTTGATTTGCTGCTAGTTTTTCTGTGAGGAATGATATTAATCTAGTCAAAATTGGGTCTTCCCTATCTGAAATGAAATACCCAAATGACTATGTACAGGTATGAGAGACAAGATACCATATAATAATCTTAAAGCTAATAAAACAATATACCATATTAAGGGCAATTCTTTTCAAAATTTCATGTCCTTCGAAATTCCTACTTGGGAGTCATTATCATAAAGTAAAAATTGATTTCAAGTTATGTTACAATGACAATTTTTTTAAATAATTGATAAACTATCCTTTAAATATTACAAAAAGAAATATTCTACGGGTCTGGAAAAGAAAATAATTTACTTAAGTAATAAAAGTTGTTTTGTAGTTGCAATGACTACAGTGGTAGACCTCGAGTGAGTCATTAGTGTGCATGTGCAGAAAAAAAATTACTGGCAAATAAAACACTTCTTTCCCCCTTAATTAACTCATTCATTAATGCATGTCAGTTTATTGAAACACACTTTTGTCAAATACCATAAAGCAGGACAAATACATTACTAATGAAAACTTTAAGAGAAAAATGACAAAATAAGCAGAAGAGACATTCAATCCTGAAACACAATGAAACGTCACAATTTATAAATTAGATGTTAGATGGCAGAGGAGAGATAAAGGTAAGTTATACACCCATTCCTGATAAAGAAAAAAATATTTGGAAGCCAAAAAGTTCATCATGATTTCTCAAGTTCTGCTTGATCAACAAAGTAAATGTTTGTTCAACTGTCCAAATAAAAGGTAATGAAATTGCAAAGGACCTTAACATTATTATGTATGAGGGTCAGATCATATGGCATAGGGCTATTCATGAAAAAAGCTGCTTTACTGTTTGTCTTCATTCAGTGATTACTCATAAAATACCAAGCAATTAGGGCCTTTCACTTTAAGAGTGGTCAGTAAGTTGAAAATGAGATTTGTCTCTATTAGCCTATAATAATTTATTTCACTCATAAACACATTGTTCCCCTTAATCAGTCCCAACAGCTCCTTGCTCTCTGGCTGCCAAGAATGAACTCCCGTTCCCCATGTCCTTTTTCATCTCCTCCCTACCACCCATGCTAGAACTGGCTTTATACGAAATAAGCCCCTCCCATAAATACGATTAAACTTCCTAAAAATATTCTAAAGGAAGAACTAGTATTTTTGCTTATAGGTTGTAGACTCAACAAATGTGGTTGTTTAGCATCTTATATTGAATAGAAGCCCAATTAAACAACATATGCCCAAGGTTCAACTGGAGCCCAAGACCTTTGGGTTAGCCAGGTAGTACATTACTCACCAGGCCAACCCAACTGGTTCTGGAGTGGATAGATATTATTTGGTGATGTCACCCAGGCACACACATTTGCTACAGTTTATATCATGGGTTATTGCAACATGCAAAGACATTTACAGTGATTTAATCATGCATGCATTGAAAAGTGTGAAGACATCACATCTGATGAAGAGGAAGTTCTATCTGGACCTTGGAAGTGATTGGAGAAATGGGAAAAAAAAAGACGTAACCACATTCATTCAACATATTACATAACTTACTTCAAATAAGTAAGTTATGTAATATGTTGTTTATACTTTTATATGACATTACTCTCATGAGAGCATTTATGTTTTGAGCTAGAGAACTGAAAGGAAAAGGAAACGAAATGAGTTTCTTCATAGAGAAATTTTCTTTTCACTGGCCAGAAAATAATGTCTTCTATGTTTATTTTATTATACTTCTTTATAACCAAACTTTTACCATTCTCTAAGTTTTCAAGAATGTTTTAGAAGATACCTGAAGCTGATGTAGCTTTGTTTCAGTCTCCAGTACACATTATCTAGAGGCTGAATAAGTGATATGACTTTAAGAGTAACAAAAGACTCTTGATGTCAACAGAAACTAGGTTGATACAACTCACTGAGGAGGACGTTATACCTGGTGTAATTCCATATTGACACAAAATATAAGTGTTAACTTAGATGTTTTTTACACCGAAAATTACAAACATGACTGGTTTCGACGATAATCATCATTATCTGGTCAAAAGGCATCTAGCCAGATGATGTTGATTATTGTAAAAACCAGTCATGTTTATAATTTTTGTGGAAATACATCCAAATTAACTCCCATATTTTGTGTCAGAAACTAGGTTGGTTTTTAATGTTAGGATGGAGCATTTTTAATATTAGAATATTGATTATGTAGAAGCCTTTTCTCAATAGAAAAATGTATTCTACAGGAAAGCCTTCATTAAACGATTCTTTAACAAAAATTAAATCCAAACAATATATTTCCTAAGTAAAACTTGATGTATATTCTCCAATTTAATGTCTGTAGCTCTAAACATTTTTCTCCACTGGTCCAACCAACCAACATTAGCCATGAATTCTTCTTAATCTCCATTGAAATGAATTTGATTATGAATTTCATATAACTTATAAAATTGGTCCAGAACTTGGATTACCTTTTCACTCACCTGACAATACCACAAGAACAGAGTTTGCATTGTTTTTCAAATTATTCTTCTTAATAGTTTTTCTCTATAAACACTTATTTTTCAATTTCGACATTGCTCATCCCTAGTAAGCTACTGTCACTTTAGGAGGGCAGTTAGAATAGGAAGAAATCTTAACTTATTTCAGAGGTTGAAGAGCAGGCAAGTATGTGAGAAGACCCTATATAGCAAAAGAATCATTTACAAGGACAAAGGAATTGATGATAGGGACTTCCAAGTAAAGACAAAAAATTATTAGAAAACACCTGATAAGTGCAATAGATTTGCATGGTTCTGACTTGATCCTTAAGGAAATGCGATTAGTTCTAGTTAGACGCTATTGAAATGTGGTAGAGGTGAAGGATGGAGAAGGTGAAGTGGATGGATATGAAGAAAAGTGATGCTACATATGGTAGGTGAAAAGAGGGAATTGTAATATGAGATATGAAGAAGGTAGGAAAAGTTTATGACAAGATACTAAAAGGTCACAGAATGGTGAGGGCTATGATTGAAAGTAGAATGTTAGGTGAGTGTGTCAAACGTAGATTAAAATAAAAGTTTTAGAAAGTGATGGCAAGGACATGTCAAGCTGATGAATGGCAGACATGTACAGTAACTAGGCACTTGGGCATGTCTATCCATGGGTCAGTACTTATCAACCCCTGACAACCACAGGGCAGTATTGTATTCTGTGGGCTAAAGCTGAAAATATATGCATATTTAGTATTTGTATTTAGGGTGCATTGACATCTATGGTCTTAAAGCACCTCAATTCAAAGAAAAGGCCAACTGTACGACACAACTATTCCTGATGCAGGGCATCGCCCTGCAACCATTGGGTAGGCCAACAAGTGTGACTGTATATGTATGTGTGAATGTAACATATATACACATGTGTATGTCGTTATTATATTTTTATGGAGCACTATTATTCCTGGAAAATTGGGTTGAGAAACACTGACCAAGTCAACTTTTTGCTCAGAATAAAGAGATGCCTTGAATGAAAGCAACTTTGCAAAAGCCATGAAAGAGCTCACCTCCTCTATCTTGCTCAGAGGCACCACGGCCTTCTTCTGAGTCAGGAGTACCACCCGCAGGTGTTTCATTTTCATCATTCCCTAACACAGAGAGGAAAGCGTGACAGTATTATAGTTAGGATGAACAAAGATACTTTGTTGCTATGGCTCATTACTGAACCACTTTACTACAACTATGCTGATTGAAATACACTTGGCACAACACATTTCAGGATAGTGTCAAAACATTCAAAAGGGAAATAAATTCAATCATTATGACTAAATTGAAAACACAAAAAATGTAAGGTGTGGTACTGGTTAACCCTGTCAATGATTAGGTGTACTCATAAATCTAATATTCTGCATTACTTTCTGTTCTTGCCACTACTACTATAATAGAATGTAAGTACAGACAACCTATGTACACTACTGACACCAAACTAGTATCATTCTGAACACACACACACTTCCCCAATCATCAGTGGGTATTGTTCACACAGATTGCAAATCTTGACGTACGTCATTAAAAGATATTCAAAATTTTTTTTTGGATAAAACATCAATGAAATGTACAAGAAAATAATTTATTTTGAAAATGGCTTGTCGATGAAGGTATTTATAGATATGACTATTGAAATGAAACTACTCATACTACACAAGAAGCAATGATGGCAACTCAAGAACTGTTAATTGACAAATGTACCTAATTATTAATAATAAAACAATGTCCATTCCCATAAATCCCAGTTGTGTCATTAGCCAGGAGCTTCCCTTTTGCTTTCCACTAATCACCTACCGGTCAACTAAATGCTCCCTCCTCCTCATCCTAGGATTAAATATGTGAAACCCTCTTGGATTTTCAAATATTAACCTTTGCATTCCCAGTCACTACAATACTTAAACTCCATGCACCTCCATTTGGAGATCAGCTTTATAAGGACAGTGTTTATACTGAGGCTGGTTTGAATTCACTTTTTCATTAAGTGATGCCAATGACACTATCTCGCAACTTTCACTAAGATGAACTTGTAATCTTTCTTGTTCTGGTTTCCTCGTGAAAATACCTCCTCCAGATATAATTAGTCACAATAAATAACAGAAAATACAACAACAAAGCAAATGTATATATCAGAATTGAAAATATTGGTAACCATTACTCAACACAAAAGTTTTTTGAAAACTTAAGTGTTCAATAAGATTCGCAATCAAAATAGAAATACCTCCAGTAGCTGCTGAATTAGGATCAGATGATGGTGTAGCATTGGCTTCATCTTCCCCATCTTCATCTTCTCCAACATCATCTTTTTCTTCCTCATCATCCTCCATCGTCTCACTTTCTCCTCCGTCTTCATCTTGTTTGTGGCCATTGTCCTAAAATGTACGCACAAAGTGATGAATACAAAGTGGAATCCATAGCATTTCTGTTCAGAAAGGAAATTTACAGTGAACAATAAATTTTATACGCTCTTGATTGGGCAATTAAAAATTCACCACTGAAGCCAAAAATGGAAGTTAGAGAGGACTACAAATATTTCATCAACTGAGTAATCAATTAGCTTTGCTTCTTTGAATCACATTAGGGAATTGCATGTTCAATGTTTCACATAACTTGCAGGATAAAATAAAGTATAACGAACATGAATAGGTAACATTCCTGTTAGGGGCCATAGCTTATCTTCTGTGCCGTAAGCATAGGAGGTTCCAAAACACTTTTATGTAATGACTTTTCTGTGCCATAGCATAAGCTGTATTATGGGGGTTCAGTACTCATTAAGAATTACTTCTGGAAAAACAATGATCAAATGAAACATTATAGATGGAATACTCTTTAAAGCAAGTTTCTGGCTAAGTACTACAGACTATTATTTTAAAGACTAGCTAATAGCAACACCATGTAGTTATAATCACCGACTAAGTTGAGGTGAATGCTAATTGTTTTACCTGAAATCAATACTTTACTTTGGTTTTTCCAGTCTATGTAATGATGTTATTGATTTTGATACTTTTTAGCTCTTTGTCGCATTTAAAAAATTTAAAAGGCCAATTAAAAAGGAAAATTCAATATTTGAAAGCAACTGGCTCCCAATCCATACATTCTGGGTACAAAAAAATAAACTTGAGGAAATACTGATAAAACTGTTTTTATTCATCAGGTCTTAAAATTTACCCCTGAAGAAGTTCTTTATCTTTGATAAAAACGAATTATTATTTCCATAAAAATTTTTACAACAAAAAATTATATTTATATCACAGTTCACAGGAAAGACAATGTTTAAATATGAGGTTGGACATGTAGTTAATAAGAATTTTTCAGACAGAATCTGTTTCGTGTTGTCCTTCCTGTTTTTTAAATGTTAAAAAGGGAGACACCCTCTTTTTGAGTTTAAGAAGCCTTAAAGAAAATCTAAAACAAAGAGATTAGGATTGATCCACTTCTCTTACCTTTCCACCTTCCCCATCCTTCTGGTTGCATGTAGGTTTGTAAAACAAAATTATCTGTATCACATATTAAATATTTATAAATAAAAAAATGGAAAACAGAATACACTTATATGTATAAAGCAGAAAATTTATACCTCAAACCTCTATTGGTTAAAATTTTTTTTGTTTCCCAAAAACTTAGGAATTTTAACAAAATTTAGCTAAAACACTATGCCTCAGAGTGAATATTTTTGGTTTTGCAAAAACAAGACAACATACCACAATTATGAGAATATATAATGTGCTACAATCAAACTCTGTAAAAAAATTCATTGATTGCTGAAGGGCTTACACAGTGACTGACACAAGTTCAATAGAGGTTACTGTAACTTATGATTTTTGTCTCCCACAGCATATTTACCTACTATTAAATGAATGATCATTTGATGGAAGTGGTATCAAAATAAGTGCACTGCAACCCACAATGAATCCTTAGGGCCATAGACGTATGTCAAATGGAACATGATTAACTGGTTAGTGATACTCAGGTAACAATGTTTAAGAGGTCACTTTGAGGAAAAAATAAGAAAAATTTGTGCATGTATTCCCACTCTAACACACAGTTTGACTCAAAAGGAATACAACTTGTCCTTTGATGTAATGTAATACAGAAAATTGTAATGTAAAAGAGGAAATTCTTTCAAGACAACCCAACAAAAATATTTTTTCAATAACAAGGGACTAGAGTAGAAATTTACAGAAAGGTTCTACTCAGTAAGTTGTGAATAAAAGCAATAGCATGGTCATGATGGGAAATATCCAGAATTAGAAGATGGTCTGCTTAAATGGTTCAAATCAAGCACAAAGTTTAAACGGGCCATTTGATGGTTCCATCGTCAAAGAAAAGGCATTGAATTTGGCAGCAAAAATAGGCATTAAAAACTTCTATCCCTCCAAAGGTTGGAGGCAATGGTTTAAAAAACAAACATGGATGAGGTTAGAGGTATGTGCATGGTGAATTGGCTAGTGTAGTAGTAGTATTTTTGTTAATAGGGTACTTCGACAGCTATGGTCATTTTGCACCTCTTCAAGTCATAGAAAAGAACCATCAAGCACACTACAACTAGGCTGTATGTGAGGTTGAAAAATGTACTAACCATGTTCTGCTGTATTAATAAAATTCACTGAGGATGCCGTCACCTGGTGGAATTTCATAATGAAACATAATATAGGTAGTAACTTTTATGCAATTAATGAGAAGGTTTCCGTGGCATTGTTCAGATGCTCTAGGCATTTTCGGGTACTACGTCGGAATACGTTTCAGGTGCTGAGTCCACCTAACATACATGAACGGGGCACCCAAAAAATACAAGAGAGCATCAGTAACTTTATGTATTTTCATGGAGAAAAATATGACACATCCGGTTTTGACGATATTTGTCATCATTGGTCTTATAAATGTTATGCCTAGGTTACTTGTATATATGCTCCAGGTTATATCCAAACGATTATGGCAAAATCAGTCGTTTCTCATATTGTTTTCTGTGCAAATACATGAAAGTTATTACCTGCATTTTGCAAACATTTAAGTTGCATTTTTCTAATTTCCTAACACTGACTTCTTATTACAAAAACATCCTTTCTACACTCGAAATTGTGGGATGCATATAGTTTTTACTCAAGCTTGACAATTTTCACTCACTTTGCGTACATCCTGGGCATCGCCTGCGGTGGGATCCTCTACTTCACCACCTTCTTCCCGCCTCCTCTTCTCTTCTTTCTCCTTCAGCTGTTTGGCCAATGCAGCTTCATGAATCACAATCAATGGATTAATACATTTTGTTATTGACATGTATAATTAAAAAATTAGATGCAATACAAATTGTTATCTATGAAAATAATGGGGCACAATTTATTATGTATTCACCAATGGGGAGGAGACTGGTTTAAATACATCCAATGCTTATATTTGAAGTTAAATTCAAATATAAGTATCAAGACAAATAGGTATTTAGGTTTTTAAAAGGCAGAATCTCAAGATCTTATTGATTCAATGCATGAATTTGATTGACATTCACTTGTATATAAATACTGTGATCAAGAGTGACATACAGTAGAAGTCCGCTATAGCAAGTATGGCTTATAACGAGAGTATCGCTATAGCGAGTGATTGTTTTGATTTTGTTGGTCCATGTGTTAAAACATAGGGAGTTCCGCCGATTATTACGAGTGGTCATACCTGCACTATCGCAAAAGAGAGTAGATTTTGCCGTAGTTTGTGTTTGGGTTGCATAAATCGCAGGATTCAAATACGCATTACATTGTCATGCCTCATGAATCTACATTGTAATGAAGCCTTTACAAGAGACTTTGGGGTGATTTTACGAGAAGACTTTTGTTGTTTTATGCCACAGAGTTTCATGGGGAATGACTAAACAACTTATCTTGGAATCTGTGCACCAGTCTGTCATTTCCCGGTGCTATTTTGTCCTTTTAGCTGATCGAAATAAAAGAACATATGGAGCTGTGAGCTAGACTTGTAGACAATACAGGAAAAGCCCATTATCTGTGTTGACCTTTGCAGGATGGCCAATCTCTCGACCCTCCTCTTATTTATGGGATCGTAATTGTTAACCGCAGGCCGTACCTTATCTATGATTGTTCACGAAACGTAGCCAAAGATAATACCGATGCATGACGTACATTAGTTATGAGTGCATGACTTTTGGTGGCAATATTTTAAAATCTTTTTAATGAAATGATCTATTTTCAATGCATTTGCAGCTAGATTGATACAACTACTTCATGGCTCATTTTCGCCCACTTTTGGTGCTGTTATAAATGCCAAAAGAGGTGAATTTAAATATTAATTGGCTATAATGAGTGAACGTTATAACGAGAGATTTTTCGTCATTTATCAGTTCTCGTTATAGTGGACTTCTACTGTAATTTGCCCCTAAAGTAGTAATGTAACTCTAATGTCAAATCGCATCACATCAAAGGAATCAACTCCTTGTTAATGACCCAATAAAATTATGTTCCTTGGATATATTTTATGAGCAATAACGCTTCAGCCAAATAAGACCAATTTTAAGGGAAAAAATATAGTGCCTAAGGTGACCAGTGAGTTATTTTTGGAATTCTTGAACAGGAATTTAAAATTACTTTGCCTTGAAAACACACTCATGATTTTATTAAGTAATGTTATTTTACAACTATTGGGACAATATGTTTACTCTTTGCAGGCCGAATACAACAAATGACAAGAGAAATTACTATAATGTTTGCATTTGCATTAAAAAACCCTAATGTTCCATGTTTAACCTGAAAAAATTTAAAAACTCGATATTGAAACCACATTTACTGGTATTATGATATACAGAAAATTACAATGTTATAGCATCAAGATATATTACTACCTTGGCTAGACGTTAGCAAATTAGTATTCTAATTAATATTTACTGCACTATTAGTATATAAAGTAGAGATGGGCGATGTCAAGGAGTTAATCAATTCGAACTGTATTCTGTGAATCGATTCGCTCGAAAAATCGGATCCTCTAAACCGAATCAAATCATGTAAATCAATTCAAATCAGAATCCTAACTGAATCAAAATCGTAATTGAATTGATATTATAACAGAATCAGAATCGTAAGTGAAGTGGAATTGGAACTGAATTGAATCGGAAAGGAAACGAATCAAATCAGAATCATATCACAATAATCGATTCAAAAAATAATTGGGAATTGTATCTAAATAATCGATTTCCGAGTGAACTGAATTGCAATCACCCATCTCTAATATATAGGCATACGTTAGATATAAATTGAGTTTACTGTATTGAGTATTACTGTGTCTAAGGTGTCATTAAAAAAATAGTATCTCACAATTGTTAAACTGAACAGCTTGAAGAAACATTAAAAAAAAATTACTGTATGGGTATTGAGGTTATATTCTACTATTAAAATTACTTACCACCTTCAGCATCCAAATAACTTCGTTTACTGCCTTTCAGCTGCTGAGTAAGTCTCTCAGTAATGGCCATCTGTCTCTCCAACTCTTCTCCTAGGTCACCCAACTCCCTCACTAGGGGTGCCTCAAATTCTCGAGGATCCAAGCCCTGCTTTAATTCATTGAATTGGGCTCGACTGCTGTAATACCAAACCTCTCCATCCTCACTCTCCCTGAAAGCAAATTCAGGAGTTATAGAAGGATGTCAAAAAGCAAAAATATAAACATATATACCACTCAATACAATGCAGTGACTAACATGCCAATTTCATACTAAATAAAATTCATCAGTTCAATAAAACATTTCATATTAATTAGTTTAATAGGGTCAGCATATATTTCTACAGAATCACTTATTATAAAGCATCCACAATGAGCTCTGGGTATCTAAATAATGTATTTCAAATGAAAAATCAATTTCATATTTATCATTTCAATAACATCCCACGACTAAGATGAAAAAATTGCAGACTGCAGTGTCATTAAACTAACTTCACACACCAAGTAATCCAAGATTACAATAATAAGATTGAATATTACCCTTGGCTTTAACAACAAAAGATGGAATCAGTTCATGTAAGATATCAAATAATATCATGTCCATTAATGAACGAAAGCTTCCATAGTAGAAAAAATTATTTCAACTTACACAAATATTCGTCTTACAAGGAACCAGTATTTTCGTCCATGCCGATCATAACCTAAGTGCTCCTGTCGACAAAGTAATCCACTTTTCTCCACTTCTGAAATACAATCTGTGACACCGGGTACCTACAAAAATGAAAATTTCATATAAATTTACAAATGTAGTGAAATCAAAGTGAAAAATTAATCCCAGCCCACTTTGACACATTAATTGGAATGGTAGCTCTAGTCACCCACTGAGCCTTAAGCCACATTCAAAAAAGGCCAAACAGACATTGCTGATCACATGACAGCACCTTAGATAATCTTATATGAAGTAGAAGTATGGTCCAATGAGAATGGCTTACATTGAGATTATTAACATATCAAGGAATTTTTTTTTGGCTTTATTTATGCTAGCATGTAGGATAATGTCAAAATCTAAATGGATATGAAATATCATCATTTTTAATGAGTGAGCATTTCTGTCACACTACCAAAGTTGACTTTTTTATGATGACGAGAATGAATCAATACAAACTTTCAATAAGACTACAATGTAATGTCTTATGCTCCACATTTGGAAATGGGGGAGGAGATGAGGTATGCTGCTGAATTTATCTGAGAATAGCTCAACTTGTTTCAAAAGAAATTTATCTACTGGCTTGATCGTTTACTGTTACATTTATTTTATTGGCGATCACCAAAATTGGTGATAACAAAAATAGCTTATGGATTCTTCCTGCTGAAATAAATAGTACCAATTACTAATTGAGAGTCATCTTTTCATTGTATTATGCCCTCATTTACATATGATACAGACTCTTGTATGATATGAGACTAGTTTTGGTATACCCCACAATGTTCAAGCAAACTTTCATATTGTTTTCTAGCCATATATGTATATACACTGAACAGGGTGGGTGAAACCATTAAATGCACTTCATTGTTATTATAATGGGCATTAATCACTACTTTATTTGGTCTATCATAAAGGATAAGCTAGAAAATCTAGTTTAATTTGAGAAGAAATGTCCTAATATTAAGTCCCATACCTGATGTGCTTTGCACACAGAACATTGCCAGTCCTCTTCGGGCACATCTTCCAGTGGGGGCTGAACACACTCCAAATGAAACACAGCAGGGCAGGTCTCACAACAGAGCAAGTCACCCAACCGGTGACAAATGCGACAATGGTCATCATAGTGAATATTTCCTAAATAAATTTTAAATTAAAAGATTAGATCATGTGAGAGGTGCCAATGAAAAGTCAAGAGATATCACATAGCATTTAAATAATAATTACCTTCATTGAGAAGGTCTTCACGAACAGGATTTGTAATGAGGAACTGATCGGTAAGGAATGTCAGCACTTTTAGACGATCTTCAGCACATCCAAATGGGTACTCTCCTTCTGAAACAGCTGTAGATTATCATTCATTAATCTTAATAATTAGTGCTCTCCCATCTTTGAACCTTCCAATTTAGTTACTTGCATGATTAATTCAACAGAAACACGTAAAATAAACTATTTTAGGATGAACATATAATATAAAAATGTACATATAATAAACAAATAACTTCTATTCTAGTGAGGCTACCTAGATAAATGAACCAATAAGACAGGATGTTGCACTTAAATTGGAAAAAAAATTAACCATTGCTGTAAAATAAAATCCTTAGGGTAAAAAATGTGAAATAACCTTTCGCATGTCAATTGTGTGTGACCTGTTCAATGTAACCTCCATCCTTGAACTGAAGCACGCACACACTCTTTGTTCAACAGCATTGTTCACATTGGCAAATACTGCTTCAATGAAGCCGAGTAAACATGTCAGGACTTAAAAACTATTTTAGATTACACTGCAAACACAGTAGCTGATGACGTTCAGATATGGGCTATTGGGGGGCCACTGAAACACACATCACCTCCCTAAGATCACAGTTCTCACCCACCATTTCACTTCATAGGTTAGAGCATGCAAATAAACTCCTTTCATGACAGTTTGGCATTGCCGAAAGTAATTCTGCAGCATGATGTCACCCTAGCTGGAAATGTCACTTAGCACACTGGCCAGAAACTTTGTTATATTAAGAATTGGGACATTCACAATTTTAGATTACAAATTTTCAAGTTGGTTTGTAAGTGTTGATAGATTGAGGAATTGCATTGTAGAACTTAAGGGAGTCCTATAGCCAATAAAAATGGTTTTTTAAGAGACTCCTAATTTATATTTCTGTCAACTAGGTGACCATCAAGAGGGAGAGATATGTGAAAGACCCTTGACAAAGTAGAGCACAGTGATAGAGCACTGTTAACAAGGGTGAGTCAAGCATATTCTGTTAAGGTTTCTGCTAATTGTCACCCAGTTGACCAAAATATCTATGTTGGAGTATCTTAGAAAACCATTTCTACTGGCTATAGGATTCCCTCAGGTTCAAATTGAAGCCAATAACTCACATATCTTTCATTGCTTTGTGGAACTAATACATTATGAAACAAATGATTTGGTAATTTCACATCAAATTCTCTGTAGAACTTTTAGGATTTTATGAGAGATTACTAAGCTGCTAGATTCAAAATGACGTGGAAGATTGTATATGAGTGTGAAATACAAATATAACACAAATGTAAAATATATCAATAAAAGTAATCATCCAATGAACTTAAAAATTGAGTCGGTGAGAAATGACAAACTCCATATTCAGGACACTTGTTAAGGCCATTCTACAATGGGCATAAGGGCCAACCATAGGAGGCCTGAAGTAAGATGGAATTGAACTGCTGCAAGTAAGATGGTCAAGTGCCACCTCTACAGTTTACAGTGGGTGAAATCGAGGCCAATCAGTATGCCATTCCTACTGCTAGTGTAAGACAAGGCCCACTGCTTTATCAGAATATATTTATACTTTCATTTATTTTTATATTTCAGTTCAAAAATTTTAAATTTAAAAGCCTGCAAAATGCTATGCTACAACATATTCCTTCGACATAAATTTTTCTTTGCTTATAGGAATATCCATGCCAATCTTTATGTTTACACCCTCATTGGAGAATGGCCTTTAATCATTTAATACAATATAAATTAGATTAAATGATACCCAGAGTAAATTATTTAAAATTATATTAATGCTGAAAGCATACATACCACCAGGGCTTCCTGTTGGTCCACCCAATATACGCAACAGTTCACCAGATGGATCCAACTCTGTTGGATCACTCTCAACATATGCTCGAAGAACCTCTGGCCATGCAAAGGTATCACACCCAGCATATAATGTGACATTTACAGAGTCCCTAAAGTAAAAGTGAAATAATTAGTGGTGTTTTTCATGAACATATGAAAACTGAATGTTTGTATATCGTACTCAATATTGCAACTGGTTAAGAACACACAGGATTAAATAAAATTATTACAGTTAGGTTCTCTCAGACTCAAAGAGAGAGAATAAAAGTGCTTATATCCACAGTCACATAGAAAAAATAAGATATCCAGAATTGAAAAATATATAAGGAATAATCCAAGCAGTCAATTTTAGAGACTTCTTAAGAAATACAAAACTTCTATATTTTATTGATTTTGATAACATACATCCCTGTATGCAGTTCAAATTCCAATATTTATTTTAAAAATTAAATAGAGTTTTAGAAATTGGTGGCCAGTATGCCCACCAGCTAATCCAAAGGCCACAGGTTCAAATGTCACTCAGAGCATACAACCAAAAAAATGTGCCAAAACTAATCAACAAAGCCAGCACTGAAAAATGGAAAAATACTTATGAAAGAAAAAAAGTAAAATTTTACAAATTCCTTTTCCATTATTTATTATCCATTTTGAAGAGCAGAAAATGAATCATGATTCACAAAACCCTTTTCAGTATATATTAGTTGTTCATTATATCACATCAAATTATATAAAAGAAATTCCTTTTTCAACAATTTCAAAGATTTACATAGCACTTTGCTTAGAAGCACCTATCCAGTATACTTTGGAAATTAAAAACAATTTTACATATAGCATAAATGTAATATTAATACACTTAAAAACCTTTTATATTATTAAAATATACCTGTGATCCAAAGGGCCAAAATGTGTTTGCTGGGCATCCTCTTCTCTTAATAATGCTTTTAATAATGAAAGGTGACACTCTGCTAATAAAGGTGTTTGCTCCTCAGAAACTAGACAAGAACAAAAGTCTTCGAACCTTAAAAAGAAAAAAAATAATGACTTATTAAATAATAATTATAAAAATAATTACAGTAACTCAAAGTATATCCAATGTGCAAGAATTTTCAATACCAAAACCACAAAATATCTTTTTACATAATAATGAAATAAGAGGAAGTGGAGACGGCATTGCATTATAGTAATATCGATATGCATTAATTTTACAAAACGTTGACAAAATTCCAAGAGTATGTGAGGGTTTAAGAACTATTGACTATATGCCTAATTGGCATATGCCTAATGTTCTAAGATTCATCAAAATAGTTCCATGATAAGGTAAACTGGTTTTCAGGGAAGAAGATCAATTTAACTTTAAGAAATAAATAAGCATACACCATACGGATAAGTCAATAAGACAGAATCAGAAAGGAAAGCAGTAGGCAAATCTGGATGGACAGTGTTAGGCATTGGAGTAAGACATTATATAATAATATATAATGCACATTATGCCGTAAGACATGACATACATTACACCCTTCCTTTTTAATGAATATATAAATGCAAATTGCCAGGCATGGGAAGGGCAGGAGTGCAGAGCAAATGTTGATAAGGAGCTATTTAATTCAATCAGATTTGTAGGTAACAAGGCTTTGGTTATTGAACTAACCACAGGGTTGCAATCTTTACTGAAACCATGACAAGAGTAGACATTATCTACAAAGCATGCAGAGAGGAAGAGCAAGAGGCAGAAATATGATAGCTGTGTCTGTTGACTTAAAAATATATAAAAAATGAGGACACAGATCAATCTCACACACACAGAAACTCCCTCTAAAGTGAAATTTTAAAGTCATTTGAGATATAGACATCATTTGATGTCTATATCTCAAATTGACAGTGATTTTATCTGATATTTTCCTAAAATAAATGAGAACAAGGAAAAAACATAAATAGGAGGAATGCCTTTAACACCAAAGAAGCAGGTTTTGAAGGTGGAATACCTAGGTATTCAATATTTGATTTGGTTCTGCTGGCCGGTAATAGGGTAGAAGCACCAATATTATTTAATTAATTACATTTTATGATCTTTTCATGTTACTTGGATTTTCATCATGTTTATTAACTTCAGGGGCCAACAAACATGGTGCAAACTGAAGTAACACAGATATATCAACATCGTATCCACACAGTGAGAACCTCTGAATAAACAACTACATAATATTTCAGCAAAAGAAAAACAGGACTTTGAAAATCTTCTATTAAAAAAAGGGGTATGTGGAATATCAACATGATAGAGAAATGCGTCAGAATACAAACATATACCTTAGATTTATGGCTTCCTTCACCAAAATGGAATAAATAAAGATGAGCTGGAAAAATTAAATGCACCAGAGGACTAGCAGAAAGAGAGCTGTCTCCTCAATGTAAAAGTCAAATATTACGTCAAGGTTATTTTGCCAGAAGGAGCCTATAATGCAGAGTTCTTGATGAAACAAAAATAAATAAAGTAAATGAGAAATGGATGAACTACTGGAACGGGTAAGGAAATTTTAAGGAAGATCCTCATGCAAGGAAATATTTGTGATGATGCCAAATAGATGAAAAGAAAAAAATGAAGATTTCTACTTAAAGATAGAGAAGACTAAAGACAAAATACCCAAGGGAAGACTGACGTTCCATGATCATCTCTTCCAAATGACATAAATAAGATTGAAAAAGGAAATCTCCAGCTGTATCACCCAACTAAATATGACCACAAAATGTGCATAGCAAACTCAAGAAGACATGGAGGAAGTTGAGATTAACCCAGAAGAAATAAGAGATAGGTGTTTCTAATGAAAATTGACGAATTCCAGGTAAACCCATGTACTCGTGGGAAGAGGATGGTACCAGTGACTTAATCCAAGAGATTCTCCGCCAAGAAGCCAAGTACAGGAGGTTCAACATTTGGGAGCAGTTGGAAATGGTAAGGAGAAAGAACTGACAATGGACAACTACATAGAATAAAACTTTTGCTATGCAGTCCCCCTCCTGAATATCGTCTTATCCTTATGATTAATTGCTTTCATACCCTGCCTTTCCATCCCTCTCCTGTGAACACACATTGCACTCCCCATGGGCAGCCAACAGAAAGCTTCACCTCCTTCACACACCTTCCTCCCCCATCCACTTACTCCCTTCGTTTCCTACTTCCCTCAGCTTTTGCACCACAGCCAATTCCCCCCTCAAACCTGTCTTCCCTCTTACACACCACAACCTCCCCAACTGCAACTGCCTTGTGACTATACTCTGCTATGACTAATACACTGTATGCATGTATGAGATGTGAAAATGTCTACTTGACGAAATTGGTACTCTTAAAAACAAAAAGGTTTTTATGGAGTCTAAAACAATTTTTTTGCTTGCCAGTATGAGGTTTCACTAAGTAAAAGTCTTATTTGCTTGAACCAGAAGTTCACTCTAAACAAAATCAATAAAATAGATTAAGATGAAAATGAATTCAATAACTCAAGTAATGGGTTGTGCAAGTCTTTGTTAGCAATAGAGAAGGTAGATGGAGCAATGAATCAATGTAGGAAACAGCTCCCGGGGTGACTTGGTGGAACTGCTTCATGATTAAATGAGACACATTGATTTGTAATTCCATATATATTTTTTATGTGGAATTACAAAGAATTGTGTTTAATTTAATAATGAATCAATGGATGGATTCTACCAATGTTTATACAGAAATGAAAAAGTGTGTGATAATCTGAGAAAAATACAAGGTATAATGGATAATGCCTGCAGCAATATTTGGTAAAAAGAATTTCAAGAATAAATGGAAGAGCAACCTTTAAAAGTCACTTGGAATTATATCATTCCATTTACCTATGGAATGGTTATTTTTACTTTTTTTCCACATCTCTTTTTTATCCTTATTGTTAGCAAAAATTCCCATTGTAGGCTATTGGTATTATTATAAAACTAATTAGAGGCAATGGTGGTCTAGTGGGAAGAGCAACTGGTTACAGAATGGTGACCTAAGTGCTCTACCCACTGATACCAGATGATGCTTGATGCCCTGAGCCAAACTGATATCCTCGGAAGCAGATCTTCCTGAGGAACCGCAGGTATTCTTTCAATGTCAACTGAATCTCTCTTATGACTGATATATTCATTCAAATTAATATGTGATGAAACCAACCTCTGGCATAAGAGATACCTACTAGATCTGCACGCACTCACTATTGAGAGTTATAATTATAATAAATGGTGTAAAAGAATAACGTATATAATATTTAAACTATTATTTCAATGAACTGATAAATGCAGCACAACATGCAGATTCCTGCAGCCAATGCATATTTAAGCCACAATTGTTAGGCAAGATGTATTTAATGTATTCAAATTAGTCAGTTTGATATGACTTAGTGATTATGAGATTTAGCAACTCACCCAATAATTGAATGACTACCAACCATGAGAGTAATATAAAGTAAATAATATAACCTGAGAATATATGAATTAGCAACATACATATCAAGCAAAAGGAGTTGGCAAGATGCCATCCTAAACTCATCAAATCATACTAGGTTACTATTTTTAATGTTATTCAATGATATAAGGAGATTTTAACCCACAGAAGTCATTGGTGCCTTAAAAGCAAAAGAAGATAACTTAACACTTGGAAAATTTGACAGATACTGGGACCAATAGGCTTCCTAAACAGAATAGCTAAATGTAGTTTCAGGAAATGGAAAAATGATCAACACTAGGGAATAAGACAGGGAAGATTGAAATAGGGTTGGACACAGTATTAGGAGAAACTCTACGTTAATGAGGCAGAAGGAAAATAAATACCCTAGATGGTTTTATTAAGGCTTTAAAAAAAATGTGGCTGCAAGTTTTGATGAGCTCTTTAAAAGTGGAGATACTTGAACCAGAAGACTTTGAGTACCAATTCCCATACTCTGAAAAACAAAAACAATAGTATGCAAGTACTATAGGATAATAAGTTTGATTTTACATGCAACAAAAGTAATCGTTGATTGATATATATTGGAGAAGTTAATTAATGATTTTAAAGATGAAGAACATTTTGGACTTAGGAATGGAAGATGTAACAGTGGTAGATATATTAGCAGAATGCCCAAGATATTTTAGTTGCCCTCCAGACATTAAACTGAGTAAAATGACCAAAATAACAGAAATATTTCAGGAATTAGTGTGAATGGAAAGTGGACTTTAGAGTGCGGCATTTCATCATAAACCATAATTGACTAAGGACTTGTAAGGGTGCCAAAAAGATGGTGCAGTGGAATGAGAAAGTGCAGTGAAATGCAAATTCATCATAGAACTTGGAACTTCTTGTAACCACACAATTTCAACAATCTTTATAGCTCTAAAGAAAGTTGGCATCTACAGAGTTAATCTGCAACTATTACCCTGTTCTACCTAAACTATGATCATAACTTGTCTGGTTATGCCATGCATTTCAAAAATTGATATTTCCACCCAGGAACTAATAATGCAATTTTGCTTTTGTCAAGTTTATGGGACATAATATGTATGGAAATGTCATCTAACAGTTATACATTATTATTAATTTTAATACATACATGTTATCATGTGTTATAATTCAAAACTAAGTTAAAAATGTATACAGAATAATCAATGAAATGAAATAGTCAATGTATAGACGAATGTAAATTTTGGAAAGCAGAAGAAAAACTATTTTATTATGATGTAATTAATTTGGTTTGTCTTTGGAGAGATTAAAGTTATTTTTTACATAACAAAAGTAGGCTGCAAGGTGTTAAAATTCAGTAATACAAAAAGTATAGAAAGGAAATGATAAAGTATATTATAATTGTTTACAGAGGAATAACGCCATTGCTTCAATAGCAAAAAAATTTCAACACTCCTCTTGCTGGATGATACATTACTTAATGACCATTCAGACCCCTACAACTGATAAACAACTTATTAATTAACAAGAAAAGATTGGAAAAACTTTATTCCAGAAAGATAATCCGTGGCCCAGTTTCCAATATGGAAACCACAGAAAAGAATTCTTTAGCAAATAGACAATAAAAACAATTTGATTTTTTTCTCTCATTAACTCCATAAAAGAATTTCACTGCAGAGACCTCATTAAATAAATCTGACAGCATATGTTGTATGAGTAGTAAGTAGCTTTTTCATTTCTATACAATTATTACTCATCAAACTCTCATAAAATGTGCAAGACAAGTCTCAAATGGCCTATCTTCAGAACTTGCCAAGATAAAAAATTTTGTAAACATTACAAGAAAGGCATAACCCAATGTTAGTCAGAGATTCTGTAATTTAACCTTAATCCTATGAGGAGAAAAAATTATCATTATCTCAACAAAATATCCAAATCGCAATACAAAGAGGCCACATTGCAAATACAGCGTTGTTTACGCATGAACTTTAAGCATCATTATACTAAGTAAACTAATGTTATCTCCTCCGGGCTTAATATACGCTTATAATATTCAAACAATTCTCGGGATTTTTTTTATTAACACGTGAAGCGAATTTCCTCAACAAAATATGATTAAGAAGGGTAGGACCACAAAATATAAACGCAAATCGCGGTAAGCAACATAATGAATACAGAAAAGGTAATGCAAAAAATATATTGGTCGACAACTATACTATTCATAACCAATCACAAACTTTCCCACAGAGCATATCAAAACAAAAGAGTAGAGTTACGTCAGAATTAACACACCTGAATGGTGATAACCGCGCCAGAGTACGGAAACGGCGCAGCACCTCGTACACACCAAGAGCTTGTAGAACTAATTCTCTAGGCACCAATAAATCGTCACTACTTTTGGGAAGTTCTAACGGGGGAAAGTCCTTATTCTGTAACCAGAGTGGTACTGGACTAGGCGGAGAGGGCCTCCCGACCACCGACCGTCTTTGTATTCCGCTCGCCGTGCTATAACTGGATAGGGAGAAGTCGCTGTCGCTGGATGCTCCATCACCACTATCTTCGTCAAATTCAGACTCACTCGGGAATGGCTCCTCCTCTATATCACTCTTACCACTATTTGATTCGTCACCAAAGTCAGAACCATAATGATATTCAGAGTCCTTCTCGTCCACAGCGTCGGGATTATAACCTCTTCTTTGGTAGCCCGTTCCTCTTCTATAACGATCTCTTCCTCTAGGCCTAATACTTCGACGACTACTCTCACTACCGACTGGAGATGACGCTCTTGAGGCTGTCGGGGTACTAGTCTGTGAATTAGGTGTCTCAGAACCCTTACTTTCTCTATTTAGAAGGTATTTTGGCTTTTTCAGCATATGCATTTGAAATTTCCTAGGTCTCTCCATAACCACAGACTTAGGGGGCCTCCCCCGCCTTTTTGTCCCTCTTGCAGACATCTTGCCAGCTTCTGTGACGTTCACTGAGCACTACCTAACACGTGGTTAATGAAAACAAAACCAAGTACACAAATACAGATGTCACAGACGCATAGTTACGGAACCCATTTTTGAAGTCATGGATTTGCGCCATTTTTTGGCAAAGGTCACGTGACCAAACACAGAAAACGCATTTTGAAGTTCCGATGAGGACGATTGAACGTTACGTACTCATTTCTTGCACTTGTACTGCATTTTACACAGAAATAATATCATTGGACAAGGCATAACTACGGATCACGGCGCGAATTATCTCACAGACGCGAAATCCTAAGTGTAATGCCAGCAGTCTACTCCCAAAGGAAGCTTCTCCCTTATTGGTGGAATGAAACGCCGCCATGATAACGTTGTACACTGTTTCTCCTTCGTGTGGGTCAAAAGTCTCACCGGAGCTGTCGTATATGTGCTACAACTCTACCGCGAAATTTTGTTTACTAACCAATGCTCAAAGATTGGAGAGATAGCATAAAACATCGCGGTACAAATTTATCTGATAGTACGTCAAATATGTCGAGTTACCCAATCACAATCAACGACAGAAAGGTTTTAGTGCTCACTATTATCCACAGATGTCGCTTCAACGGTGCAGTCCACCTTCATTTGGAAATTAATGGACGACTCATGAATCATATGTAGTATTCGAACGACATTTCATACTGTTTTTAAAGGCAGATTTCGATAACTGTGAATAGTCTTAGCCTCAAAAATGAAGGAAGTTCCTTGCATGTATCGACTGAAACCCGTCTGCGGACTTCAAACACGAGTAGAATTGCCTAAATGCATGTACCGGCTGCGTCAGATTCAAGGTTCTTTCGATGCTACTGACGTTAGGCATGATAATATTATGGCAAAGTCCTTTGTTATAGAAGAACAGGTGAAGATTTTACTTAAGGTTACATTTTTTTCTCACAATAACCTTTGCATATTTACTGAAAATTTACTAACTGTCTGCATGTTCAATAATAATTTTGAAATGAATTGCAACCTTGTCTTCAGGATAATCACCCAGCCGTGACAAAGTTAGAACAAAGACAAGAATTAATATTATCGCAGCTTAGAAACTTAAAGCGTTTGGTTGAGGAACTTAGCAGACAACTTAGAATTTCGCCCACCTCGTCTGTGCAACCAGCTGGCATTTTGTGCATGAAAAAATCTTTTCAGGTGACTTTAACGAAGACAAGCTAATGTGAAAAACTATTTGAGGTTGTAAAAAGTTTATTTGCTGGTTTCTCATTGTGATATTTTCATTATGTGATAGTAGTAATTCTCAGTCGTCACCAGTTACTCTGTGCGTAAGCACATCTCTAGTTTTCTACACCCATTAAGCCCACTACTAATTACTAAATATGTTTGTGGCTATATGTTTTTTACGGAATTTCTATATTAAAATGTTTTTTATGTTAACAGTTGGTTTCTCAACTTTAAAGGAAGCAGCACCAAAAGAAGTCCTACGACTTGTGGTTAAGTCATCTCCATGCCGATTACCACATGCACTTCTTGCTGTCATTCGGCATTCTAGTGGCGACATCAAAGGTGAGCAGTATCTTTATTCTTGTGGTTTTTTTTTAAATTCACAAATCTGACTGATTTACCATGTGAATTTATATGTTTACTAAAACCCAAGTTTTGAACGAATGATTGGTCCTCTTCCTTGTTAACGATAGATTTCGTAGATCATGGGCTAATTTAAGTCGAGGTGTTCCAGGTGTGAATGGAATAATTTACTCCATGAAACTCAATTTTTTCTCATGTATATCTCTCCCTAAGTATCATGACAAATTTTTGTTTGTGTGGTGGCAAGATCATACTAAGGCCAATTTAGAAATAAAGTTATCCTATATTTACTTGGATTTGATGACCAGGGCCTCACAAACTCCACTTTTGAGCTCAGTCTCTTCAATGCATTTCATTTCAGTTACTAAGCCTATAAGACAAGTTAATTTGGTCTAACAAATACTCCTTACAAACTCCTTTGGATAACACATTATCTGAAGTATGCCTCAATAAAAATATGTTCAAATGTGCAAGATTTTTTAAAGTAAAGGTGGTATTTCTGTTTTCGTTTTACCCTTGCCGTTTTTGCTTGTTCGTTTTAATTAAGCATAATAATAATTCATAATTAGCATTATAATTACCGTTTCAGATACATCGAAAGTTAAACCTGGATGCATAGAGGTGAAATGGTACAGTCACTCCACTCTCACCGGGGCTTTGCCACTTCTTCCACAATGCAATGACCAGAATTGTAAACCTAGTACATGTATTACTTTTATTTGGAAAGATGGTGAGAATATAGTGATACCCTAAATTGCATAAATTAGCATTGGATTATTTTTTAGGTAATCAAATATAGTTTGCGATAATTCTTCTTATGTCAGCATTAATTTAATCTGTTGGGACTGTATTAATAAGTAGCTATATGTGTTGCCATATGACAATTATCATTGAAACCGGTTGTGTTTACATTTTTCTTTGGAAATACATCTAAGTTAGTACGTACTTATATTTTGTGTTATATGCAATGAGTTTACACTAATGTGCATTTGAGTGTGGTGAATAGATTTTCCCAGTCAGTAGGCTGAGGAAAACATATTTTCTCAATAATTGGAGAAGATCTTTTCAGGTGCTTTTTTGGGTTACAATAAAAAAGAATTATATATAGAGTTTTAACATAATTTCTGGCTTCTGAAACACTCCAGTTTTGGCCAAGTAGGTAAAAATAAATAACCCTTCTATCACCACGTAACATGCAGAGTGATAATGTATCTTTTCTTGGAGAAAAATCTGCAACTTATAAGCCATAAAATATGGTACATGCATAAATCATCATACAAAAAATTTTCTAAGTTAATAGTATTCACCAAATGAATTACTAAAATAAGTTTTCTTTTAAAAATCAGAACTTTTAGTATTGCCTAAGTAAGGCTTTAAATAAGTATTATCTCTCCTTATGAGACCACATTGATAATATACCCAATAAGGTGCTAACATGTCTTTTTATGGCAAAGGTTTTTCAAATATATCACTGAATTGCCTTACGGTATTGTAATGTGCTGAAGTTCATCACTTTCTAACTTATGGTGTTATCTTCTGAGGCAACTTTCACCACATTAAGAAGGTTTTTCTCTTTACAGAAAAAACTGTTAAAGCTATTGCTGGAATTGTTAGAGAACCTGGAAAACCTTTTATTGAATCTTTTAAAATCTTAATTCGAAGGATTCACTCAATGTATCCACCCATTCAGCAGTACTCCTCTTTTCTAAAAAGACAATTAAAATATTTTTGCTTGGAGATTTCTGTGGTGGAAATTTGATTACCTCTTCATTGTTCCTTGGTTTTCACTATGTTATTTGTCTTTAGTTGACCACAGTTTCACCCATATCGCTGCTGACATCTTCAAATTGAAGATGAAGATGCCACCTGGAATGTCAGTGAAACTGTTGTTTACTAATGCAGTGAAAAACTGGGAACCAAGCAGTTAATCTAATCCAGTGGGTGCCAAAGCACCACCCACTTGGGGGTGGTGCTTTGGATTTCTAGAGTTGATAATTCAAAAGCAGTTGAGTGGTTGAGAGTGTTATACTAATGTGATGCTCTCCAATGTGTGTTTCACCTTATGAACTTATATTGTATTATATTATAATATATTATTGATATTGTGTCACAATATTTAAATACTTTCCACCATGGGAGCCAACTTTGAAATCTTATTTTTTTCATTATTAAATGGGATAATACATGCAAATATGCATTTGAAATGTTGGTGTTATCCCTCCCATGCTTATTATTAATTTTTAATTGAAATTAGTTTAATTTGTCATACCTATAAAATCTCTCTCAGGAATACTTCTTTCTTTTTATATTATAAAAATTGTATTCTGAACACTACTTAAAAAATCAGATGAAGTGCTATTGTGAATTTTACTTGCATGAGTATTTGTTAACAGAATAAATATTTTAGCTAATTGGAAAATCTAGTAATGCATTTCTGATTCAAGTGGGCAGCTAGAATAGCTCTTGACAGCCAAATTCATTATTGGGTTAGTCTCTCCCTGAGTACATCTATGTAAAACCATTACAAAAATATATTGCAAGTTATTGACTTAATTATTTTTTCCTCGCATCCTAGCTGTGAAAGGAGTTGAATTCTCAATTGGAAATTCAGCACTGTGGCTGAAAGGAGAAGCTCTCTTGATGCGTGTCATTTTGTCTCATCTCACTGCTCCAACTACTGAAAGTGTGGTTTGTGATGTTGCATTAGCAAGTCTTCTCGACTCCTGTGCTGCTATTTCAGAGCTTAGCGAAAGGTGAGTATTAATGGTGGTTGATGATGAGCTTCTATTTCTATTTATTTGAAAATTTTATGCATGACATCATATGCTTAGTGATGTAGATTTAATAAGCAAAGACTTTACTCTTAAAGGTTCACTTCACTTTTACCTGGGAGTGCTTTTACCTATATGTAGTTATATATAAGTTTAAGAGAGGAACAATATTTTAGCTATTGCTGAAGTACTGTTTGATTGAATTTTTCAGTGTTCCAATCATATAGAAATCAAATATGTAATTAAAAAATATTCAAATATAGTAAAAGAAATATTGGGTCAAGTATTAACCATTTTGTGCCAGAGCCCCAAAATGGTATAAAGTCCCTACATATGAGTGTATGACCAAATAAAGCAAAAATGATAAAAAATAATGTTGTCTGTACTGGGGGGAACTCTCTATATTCTTCTTCTTCCTTGGTGCTACAGCCCAATTCGGGCCTTGGCCGCCTCCAAATTTTGCCTCCAACTTTTCCTGTCACTAGCCACATCCTTCCAGTTTCTGGTTCCTAGGATGTACTCGATGTCCATCCTTTGCTTGTGTCGCTGTCGCTTTTTCCATCCAATCCGAGGCTTATTAAGAGGTTCCTTAACAATGGTCTTTTTACGGAGTGGGGTTGTTGGCCCCACGTCCAACCCCCATTTCTGGAGGGCCAATTTCTCCCGCTCTCGTCAGCCTCGACCTGCTTCCCACCGGGGTTGTGTACCCGATCTTCCACAGGTCGCTCAGGTTTCCAGGGTCCCCCACTTGGAGGTGAGAGTCGGAAATGAGTGTGGAAGAGAGACTAAGCAGTGCCAGCAGGAGTCGGCTCTGTGCAGTACACGTGCACTACCCCATTTGAACCCCCAGCCTGTTCTCACCTGCAATAAAATCCTACGTCAAATATAGTCATTTAACTACAGCAAAAGGCCTTCTCCAGGGATCTAACCATAAAGGGGGCACCCTCTGCTTCGCCCCTCCAACTCAAAACACTAGAGCAGGCATGCTTCGTTTTCCACAGCTTCTCCCCACTGGGTTTGAACAGATCCCACTCGATGGATTTACTTCAAATATGTCAAATTTTTTTGACTCTGGAAAATTGGCCACTTTGTGGAATGAATTAATTTATTAACATGATCTCTTTTTCTTATCAAACTTGAAAGTGTATCCATCAGATTCATTTTTTATTTATATTAAAATAGAAAGAAGACCTATTAAATTGACTGAATAGTCACAATAAGCAAAAACAATCAAAATAATAAATACAATCAACAAAATTAGGCAACAAAGAAAAAAAAACATTTACACCTAAGATGGAGGACGAGGGCACTGTAATGGGAAAGGGGGTGTCACATTCAGGAGGTTACATTACAGGAAGGAGTGAAAATGATTTGCACAAAGGATAGGTCAATGGAAGGAAACTGAGTGAGGAGGGAATTGAATGCTGCATAGGGATTCAGTGGAATAGTTATCATTGGAATTTAGGAGTTTGAAGAAGACTATGGTAAGAGGTGGGACGTGGAAGAACATGGATAGGAAACAGAGGAAGTAAGCTGTCAGTTCGGAGAGAGATCCGTTGTTGATGTTGAAAAGGAATTTTATATCTGAGACTATTCGCAGGTGGGAGAGAGAGGTGAGAAATGCCAAGAGAGAGGAGTCCCCTGGACGATGAATTTCTAATGGAGGGGATGTGATGATAGGCTATGGTGGCAAAGAAGTTATAACCAGCCAGTTTTCATATTTCCAGACTTCTGGGGCAGGTGGTCGACCGTATTGGTGCACAGTACTCTAAAATGGGAAGCACATAACCAAAATACATAGTCCTGAGGGCAACAGGGTCTCTTATGTCATTTTTAACTCTACTTCCAGAATTCCTGAAGGTCAATACCTATTACAAGTACCACCATACCATTGGTATGAATCCATTTTGGTCAGTTCATCAATAAGTAATTCATGGAAGTGGTGTTAAAGGCTTTTGTAGGGGGTTAACCCTTGCTTTAGCTTAGCTATATTCATTGAGATTTTTATCATACTGGTTGCAACAGTTCACAACCCCATCCATCTTGCAACATGAGCATAAATAGTGTTTTCTTGCTTCCGAGAACATTTTACCAAAGGCATTGCTTTTAAATGCTCCTGCGTCCATTAATTCCCCCGTTCCATTCAGCCCATCGTCCAGCCTCATGGAGTGTAAACACATGCACCAGTCTTATTCCCATCTGCATCTGCCTACTTGTCATTTATTGTCTCTTATTTTTAGAGGGTAAAGGTTGTTTAATGCAAAATAATATGGTTTGTTTCCCTTTCCGTCAAAGTCATCATGCTCCTATGTATCATCGATAAGTTTCACTCAATGCTTAGAAAGTCATCAGTACTTATGATATACAGGCAGAATTTTTTTTTGCAGAATGTCAGAAAGGTTGGAAAGTGACTCTGCTAAGTCATTTCCGTGTGAACAATTAAAGCATTCTTCATTAGGACTGACTTTGGTGGCACAAATTCCTTTTATATTTCTAGTTGTTTGAGTGTAAGAGACCTTCTGTGAAAGAAATACAACATTACCCTCAAAGTATGATTTTCTCAAATTATCTTGTTGTTGAAATTTTATAGATGTAAATGAATTTTTGTAGGCTGAAGGCACATACCATGAGGGGGAATCAAATCTTGTTGGTCCTGGATTTGCAGAGTTACATTACCGGAAAAAGTTGCTGGCGTTTGATGACATCCAGACACAAGTTGTAAATGAAAGAGTTAGAATTGAGAATGAATCAAAAGAATCAACAGATAAAATGGTGTCTCTCCAAGACCAAGCACTCTCTGACCTGACATCATTACTGAAACAAGAAGAGACCCTTGGACATGGATTAATTGATAGCCAAACAGGAAAAGTTTTATCAGACAAAGTAAATATTTACATACTATTGAAATATTAAGTATTCAGCAAAGCACTTATTAATACTGGCCAATTACATTTATACCTGGACTTATTTAAAAGTAGATAATCCATTGTATAGTTTTAATAATTGTATGCAATACTATGCTTATTCAGAAAACCCGCTTGGGTTTATTACTGTGTTAGGGGTGGTATTATGCTTATTTTTAGTTAATGTTGCTCTAGAATTTTCATCACAGATGGTTATCACCTTAGTTCTAGGAATAAAGTACAAGTTATAAATTATCATGATAAATGTGTTATCAAATTGTTCCTTATTCAAAATCTAATCAAAAGAGAGGCTGCTATTAATCTTTGTAAACTTCTAACACTTTCCTTATTCTCTGTTACACTTCTTAACAGGTCACTCTACAGCTTATCAGTAGACAGGGACGAATAGTTAATCAACTAACTGAGACCACACTGAAATATATTAAATTAAGAAATAAAGTCAATGATACTGAAGCTGCTCTAAAGTCACTGGAGGTTTTAGGGGAGGGACTTCATTTGATTGACTATGAGCAACTTAGAGTTGAGAAGCGGTCACTGCATGATAAGATTGAAGAGCGAGATAATGAACTGAGTCATTTAAGGGAAAAAATTGAAAATACTCTTATTACAATGTCACACATAGATGAGAAAGTCTTTGGTATTGATCGAATGGTCTGTGAAAGCCATAAAGAACTCTTGATGCTTATGGATAAATTAAGAGAGGTAAACATTTTTTAATTTATGCATAATAGTATTTTAAGTTATGTTTTTTATGTTAAAAGGAAAGGGACAGTAGCATAAAAGGTGGGTGAACACAAATGTGTTGCTATCCTTTTCCTTACTTTCTATTATTTTGTGTCACCAGTTGGTGGTTGCTATGTACATGGGTAAATGTACGTACAGCCCTAAGGCTTTTTCATACTTCAGCTCTGACTGTTATATTTTAATTATAAGAAATTATATGATATTATTATCCTTGAAATGGTCCATTTTCCAAAATATAATGCTCCTCTTGCTGAAAGGTATTGTTTTACATACTCAATCATACATTACACATATTTCTTTTGCAGAGTCGAGAAAAGAGAACTAAAGCACAGAAGAGACTCATTCAAATACGCAATGAAATAGAGCAATTGCACCATGAAGCTGGTCTTTTGGCCCACTATCCTCTACTAAGAGATTTTGAGTCTGTTTTAAAACAAGTAGACCAACTGGAAATTGAGGTAACAAAATATTTCATTTATATTAGTAAAATTTTCCATTTTAATATTCAACTATCATTAGGTAATCCGTTGATCACACCTGAAATATGCATTTTTTTATAATTTGGTATTTAACCATGATTGGGCATGATAATTAGCAAATTCTACTACATTGATAATTGATCAAAGGGATAATTTTTATTGATAAAAATGTATACCATGTTAAATGTTATGATCTACACATTAATATTAATCATATAACTTAAATGCTGGAAAACTGATTTGCACTCAGGATTGTAGCGTAAAACACAAAGTAATGGGACAGATGTCATTACAGCATTGACATGCTAGTGTTAATTTTTGGGGTTGGCTTTATATAGGTATAAGCCTAAACCTGATATTGCATACCCTTGCATGTCTCTCTTTGGTACTTACTAGGTTTTTAAATTAAACAGGTGAATCAAATGAAGAAACATGTTATGCAGGGTGAAAAAGTCACTCCTCAGCTGATCAAAACATCTCTTGATACTCCACATAGAAAAGATAGTCCAAATTCTGCTATTCAGGAAAATAGCAATAAAAAAATAAATGATGGAAAATTAAGAACACTTTTCAAAGATTCACAAAATGGGAAAGAAACTGACAGGCATAAGATAAAACTGATGAGAGGTCTACCGTCAGTGGTGAAGTATCTTGTTAACAAAGAGAAATGATATGAATCACCATATCAATGCATTAGCAGTTGTGAAGATTGCAAAGGTGTCCAAATTCATCATCAATGCCAATGACTGTATTCACACTCAAGTTTTAAGTTGTCCATAAATAAATGCCACTTTTTCCAGTAAAGAAATTGATTAATGAAAGTCACAGAAGGAATTTGAAAGACCAAGTAGCATATCCTTTGTCAATAATTGTAAAAAATTTACTTCATAAATAATAAGATACACTGTTTTTGACTCAAATTTGTGAAAATTCATTTTCAAAGTTTGAAAAAAACAAGTTGCCTTTTCCACATGAAAACTTTTTATTTTTACGACCGGTTTTGTTACTTCATGACCTTATGATGTTACTGAAGTAACGGATCCGGTTGTAAAAATAAAAAGTTTATACAGTAGAATCTCAATTTTACGTATTCCGATTTTACGAATAATTTGATTTTACGCAAGTGATGAAGCTGTCCCAACCGTCC
>WURS02474424.1:1099161-1112881 GCA_011762765.2 Rhinocypha anisoptera
CCTTCCCCTCCCTCTGTTTCTCGGTTTCCTCGTCCCCGTTCCCCTCGACCTCTCCCCTTCACCCCAGCACCTTCCCTTCCCTCCCCCCGCCCCTGGGAAACCCATCCCAGACATTACACGAGGAGGGCAGAATGAGGAGAGGAGGGGGAGGAAAGCCCTGCCGCTGATGAAACAAAGGGGTGTGGGTTATGAACACTGATTAAATCCGAAGGAGGATTTTCGGAGAATCGAGAAGGTTTGAATCGTAGGAGTGCTGCTGTTGGAGTGATTTGCGGCCACGGGTGGAAGTGAAGGGAGAAGGAAGGAGAGAGAGAGAGAGGATGGGATGTTAAGCAGGGAACGTTAGGACAGAGGAGCACGGAGGAACGTGGATCGAGAGGAAGTGAGAGAAAGAGAGAGAGAGAGAGAAAGTAAGGGGTTGAAAGTGTAGGTGTGCAGGCGTTAACCTTGTGCGGGAATGGGAAATTCCGTGGAAGAGGATAAGAGGAGTTAAGGAAGAGGGGAAGCGGAAAGGATAACAAAGAGAGGGAGTGTGAAGGGGGGGGGGATTAGAGGGAGAGGAGAATGAGGGAATGTGGCGAGGGGAAGATGAAGCTAGGTAACTCACTCAACTCTGGAACAACTATTTCTTTTTCCATAATAGTCCGAGGGTCGAGGCGTGTGTGAAGGCGAATTGCTCAGGGTGGCTTCCATGGGGAATGTGCTTCATTTAGGAGCATCACACGAGCTTTCCGGTTTCCACACACGCTAATACTTTTCTTTGAAGTGAATTAATAATTCCGGGAGGAAAGGGATGCTACTAAGAATCTGGCCACAAATTCAGTTTCACTGGAGACTTACAAATTAGGTATTAAGTAATATCCTAAATTCCTAGATTGGCATATTCCAGCAAAGTTACCTGTACTGCCGATGGTAGGTTATATACTATAAGCACGTTGTCTATAGACATTAAGAGGAAACTGACGTCCGGCTGACAATAAGTATAGACTTAGTGATGACGTTTTTTAAACTGTATTACGACTTAAAACTGCTTACTGTTATGGAAGTTAACAAAGATAAAGGCCGTGGTTTCCTAGAGTATAGAACGCTTGGCTCCTGAACAGGGGACCCTGGACATCTCCAGCTAAACCCAAGGGTACCAGATCTTCCTATTAGAATACAATTCAATCCATCTTGTAATAGCCTTGTTGCAAAGGTAGATGTTTTCGCATCAAAGTGACTATAATTCATGATGTAGTGAAACTTGCATCCACGACACCGTCACAAGAAAACGATGACACCATTTTTTCAACGAAGAAATTTTAGGAACGGCTTCTTCATAGTGAAATTGACGAAAGAGCTATTATTCAATTATGTAAAGCTAAAGAAAGCTGAGTAGAACTACATTGTTCTGCAAGTCACTGCGAAATGACGTTATCCTCCTCAGTATGATTGTTATCTTCACCAAGATTGCATAGGAGATAGAATTGGCATCTCTATCTCTTCAAGTCTACCTCACTCTCATTTGATTTTTACCACGGTTATTGCTATGGTTTTCCTGCTTCGATTTTAGTATTTCCCCGTTTAAAAGTAAGGTAATTTGAGAAATATGAGAATTTTTTTATTCGTATGGACCACGATTCACGTCGCGATAAGCCACTCCTAACCTCAACATCATCGGATATCGCCCTCGAGTTGAAACCGTCGCCTTCAATCCCGCCGAACGTATCGAAAAATAATTCCGATCCCTTTTTCACGTCATTTAACGGCAGAAACGTGAGGAAAGGTTGAAAGGGGCAGGGTGCAGGAACTTGGCGACACAACCCACGCCACTGGAAATAGCATCGCGTAAATTTCAATCCCCAAAAGCGTCGTTGTTGGCGCTCTCAACAGTGTCCCGTGGACGACCGTTTCCAAGGGTGCGATGAAATGGGTAAGCGGAAAAAGAAGAAAAGAAAAGAGAACACCGATGGACCAATACTCGGCCTACCAATATATGTGACTATTTTCTGAACACCCTTTCGTAATATGCTCGCATCCGTGTCGTAATTTCTCGATTTCTCCTCACCTGCTTTTGAAGGAAACGTGACCGTGACGCTAAAAACATTTCATTTCCGGTGCAATTCGCTTTTATTTTCCTCGCCGCGATACGGCGGTAAGTCATTTGGCAAGGGGAAAATCTCTAAACTAAAAGTTAACCCACGAGCACATCTGGTCTCCTTATGGGAGCGTGAAACTACACGTCAGCCCTCACTCGAGACCCAGATTAACCGTTTGTATTATTTATACCCAGTGGGCAACGAGAGTTTTCCAAAGTGCAAAAAAATATCCCAAGATAGACGCTGCCAATGATTCATGCCGTAAAAGAAATAATAAAAAAATATTGATGAATATGGTGTGGTTCGTGGAAAATAACTCTGCCTGCGCTTGACTTGGGGTTCATGTTTTGCAAATAAATGAAGATGATCTCACTACAAAGTGAGTTTAACAGCTCGACTGCAAACGCTACATGCATGCAATTCGTGGGTATAATTTTCTAACTAACAAGGCAATGCATTCACATGTTAACCCTAAATTTAGTGTTTCGAAACTTATTTCGAGTACGCCATTGCATGAAATTACCTGGTTCAACAAGTAGAATATGCCTTTGAATATACTATTGAAAGAAACCAAAAGTGGATTAACGGGATACAGGGGTTTAAGTTGAAACGGTGTCCTGCAGCATACAGTAATGCCCATCGTAAAGTGTGTATAACCCTTGGAGTTCAACACTACGATCTTAATCGTCAATAAAATGGGTTCCAAGGAGTGTCAAAAGATCTTCGGAAGTCATCACCTTCGGCATCTAAAAACTTCGATATGAACTGGTGAATAGCTTCTATGATTCACATTAATAATCTATGATGGTATAAATTCATCTTTGAGCCCCCTGGGAGCGATGGCAAATATTTTCAGGAATTATTCAAACAGTATTAACCTCAAAAACTTTATACCTATTATTGGGAGGGTGTAATCCGCAAGAGATATGATTTACGAAGTTCAATATGGTCTAGGGTTTAGGAATGTTTGCAGTGATTATGTTATGGGGTGCAGTAATAATCTTCATTAATAACTAACTTGTTTTTCTTAAATAATAAATATTGTTGTTCCTTTCCTACCACATGACAACACTTTCCTACCACATGACAAATTCCTGTAAGGAATTTTTGCTTATATTTTTCCATATTTTAACAATTCCTCCAAGGATATAACAAGAAAAATACATGATGTCGTCAAGGTTATCAATTTAATTAATAAAATCCTGGAAAGAAAATAAATAATCTTTGTAAATTCCGCCTAATGAATTTATTACACGACTAATACCTTCGATACTTGGTATATCATGAGGTTTTTTTACTTATTTTTCTTCCATAATGTAAAACATTCCACTGACTTAAGCCCAAAACAGTAACAGTTATCGCAAAATGCCTTTTACGTTTTTCGTTATACGTATCGTATTAAGTTTTTGTATACCAAAGTGTAACAAAAGCGATAGTATGCTACGCAACAAGCCAGACACAACGAATATTAAAATGAAAATACAGACAACAGAAATGAACTGTATCGCGAGGAATACTTGGGAAGACGATAAAAGATAGATTACCACACGCGGGTGTACGATAGGTGCGCAACATTACAAGCGTGAAGGAATTCATCAAGGATAGTAGTGGGCTATATCCCGAATAGCCCATAACCACATATGCCGAATGGATGGAAAAAGGCCGGTGAAGCTGACAGGAAATAAACCAAGCACGAAAAGAGGAGTAGGTCTTCCGAAGAAAAGATAGCCAGATAGTATAGAATGACATGAAAAAGGTTCTTAAATAAAAGAACAAATGTCCTCAAACAAGTTAAAGAAGACGAACATGACGAACATCATAGATCTTCTAATATATTTTTCGATACGAGTTACTTTTAGCTCGAATAGATTCTTGTGTCACGCTTCATATTATTCAATTAATAAGTAGTAACTACTTAATTTTTTATCAGTCTGGCTTATTCAAATAACTTTTTAAATAACTAAAAATAGAAATGTGCAAGAATGCAAAAATTGACAATTTGAAAAAATTGGCAATAGAAAATAATATAATATTTGTTTAGAATTGTGAGGTATTTTTCAATGTTGTACTCAGATTTCCAGGCAAACCTGATGAAATGAGGTTCTCCTTTTATTTTTAATGTTTACGATCACGGTTTAAGCTTATAAGTTTAGGTTTAAAATAAAATTGTAACAGTAGATTTCTCTAGGTAGATATTCAACAATTTCTCGTATTAGCTTAAACTGTATGGATATTTCTCTATTTTTAAAGCAATTTTGACTAAAAGCAAAAACCAAGTACTCGAGGATGGCATTAAAATACCACTAATACCGTGGATCCCAGTTCGTTATGCGTAGGAAAAGTTTATGCTATGCACTTTTAGGTAAAAATAGAGAGTAGGTAACAACAGAGACAAAATGAAAAAAATTATCATTTTGATGGTTTTTTTATACCGCAGTGCTAGAGTTGTAGTTAAAACAAGTGACTTTCGAAACTTTTCCGTTTAGGGCGTCCTGCATATTACTGACTGTGGCCAGTTGTATGCTCTGTGAAAATACTACTTTATGTCTAAGGGAGAAATAAGAAAATTGAATTCAGTCGACAAAAGTAATAGACTCTTAAACAGAATGAAAATAATTACCACCTAATTCATAATATACTATATTCTGCAAAGAAAAACACGTTAACATTTTTATTTAAGATGTCATGTTTAAAAAAAAATTCAAATCATATTTCTCTTAAATATTATAATATGTAAGAGGTGTTTTAAATCCCTTGGTATATTCCGCTATACTCGGATTTAAGTTTTTCCACTCTATACTACTGTCTTCCCGTTTATCCCATCCTTAACGATAACTTTTTAATTCGCCATTATTTCATTAAAAAATATATTTTCCTACAGTTCTGGTTGTCCCATTTTTAAGACTCTGGTTCTAAAAATACTCTGATTTTTCCTGTTTTATACTTTTCTACTTTAGTACTTTACTGGTTACTACCGTTTTAGAATTTTTCTGTTGATTGTTCATAAGCTTCCCCCTTCAAACATAGGAAAACTTTCATGTTCAATGTAACCTGCAGTTATAAAACTTCACGTAACATTTCAGTAACACCCTAAAATTATTTCTGGTAAAACTTCGAAGGATTTGGGTAGGAATGGGTTAATAATGAGGGAATGTAGATCTCAAGTAACCACCGTTTCTGAGCACCACGTCTACATTTAATGTTATTTTAATTATAACCGTGTGCTACGTATTTCATAGCGATGCTCATGTCATCTAAAATCCTTTTATTCATCTTCTTTCTTCATTTAAAAATCCTTTTCTCGTGCCGTATAAGTAAATAAGTAACTGTGAATTGATGCTCGAGCGGTGTAAGTTGTACAAATTAGCGTAATAGCACGGATTCTTTTCGTACAATTTAAAAATTACGCCTGAGATGATAGAAATGCGCCTATAACCCACTTAAAGCATATACAGAAGAAATTCCTTGATGTGCCGTAAAATTTAGTCTTTTCAAAAGTAAAATATATTTTATTCTTTAAACTCCTTCATCCTTTTCTTGGTACCTCGACGAGGGACGGAGTCGAAGGCACACAGTTTTCCTTGCATTTTGGAAAAACCTCTCCTTAGCAATGTAGGTCGCTTAGTTACCTTAATTACATACATCATCTGAAGATGTCTTTTAATAAATCGACAAAACCTTTGTTTAAGGTCTTACGGCCATTTGCAGAAAATATTGAGCGAATATGAAAAACTTACTTGACTGGGTTATTGTTTTAAAATATCATGGAAACACATTTTAAACAGTGTGTATAAGGGATATTATTTTATAATTGAAGTAGTTTCTATTAGTAAATACATGGTACACTGTTTCATAAAAATTATTAGATTAATTTCGTAGTACAATACTCATTTGGGCATTCGAATTATTTTGAAAAAAGACAGTGATTTCTCTCCATTTAAAAAACTAAAACCATACTCACTGCAAGGCAGTGCAAACATTGATTCATCCTACTCCAAAATTACGAGTGTTCAAAAAAAGAGCGATAATTCAAGGCTGCTGTCACATAAATACCGTCCGGTGAGTGTTAATTTTTTTTCCACGGACTAAAAGTGGACTTTTTCCGTACGCCAAAAGAACTATTGTGTGTGTGCGTGTATATATATATATATATATATATATATACACACACACACACTGGTCGAGAGAAAGATAGAGAACAAGGTCGAGGCGGAGAAATATACATTCAGAACCCCGCAGCAACTTTGTTTCAATTTAGATCGTGCAAACTGCCCAAGCCCACAACGATGAGCACCACAAACACTTCACACAGAATATGACTTTTCTCATTTAACGAACTTACCCTGTTTTGAAGTTCATATATTTCTCATTTTATAATACTTCAGATTTTATTTAAGCCTGTGTAAAATGAAAAACATTAAGATCCTTTCAAAACGGGATAAGGGAAGTTCGTTAAAGATATCATCAACATTTTTCGAAGTTTTTTTTAATGTGCCCTATTATAAGAGGGGATGAGAGACAAAAAGATACGAAGAAGAGAATGGATACAATAAGGGAGGTTATAAGAGGGGATGAGAGACAAAAAGATACGAAGAAGAGAATGGATACAATAAGGGAGGAGAGTAAGTTAACATGGGAAATCCGAAGAGTGAAGTGCAGGAACGTTATAAGGTAATGCGTAGGAATAAGGAGTGCTGGGAAACCAAGTCAGAAGAAGAAAAGGATTTTAGATGACATGAGCATCGCTGTGAAATACGTGGCACACGGTTATAATTAAAATAACACTAAATGTAGAAGTGGTGTTCAGAAACGGTGGTTACTTGAGATCTGATGATAACGCCTAGCAGCAGTTAATGGCATCCAACAGAAACCTCTTTCACTAAAACTTCATATGTTATTTTTGTCATCATTATCATTTTTCTTTAGGTTATTCATATCATTGATGATTCCGTCTGTCGGAAATCTACCTTTAAGTGGTGAAAGACATCTGGTGATAATTATTTCTGTCATTAATATAGAATAGATTCTACGACAAAAGGATACCAGAACATGATGGATTCATTACGTCAATACAACTTCTATTTATTGATAAATTGTACCACCAAAGTCAAGTCAAAATAAGAATCAGGGGAGTGCTAAAATTAAAGTATAATTGAATTCAATATTTTATTTTTTCATTGCGCTAAGTCATACTTAAAGGGTTACTGGAGTGAAAGGTTGAGGAGGGAAGAGAGGGAGAGGAAGATGAAGGCACAATTTGATGCTGGACGTAATGGTGGGAAGGCCATATAAAGAGCTAAAGGAGGCAGCACAGAGCCGGTCAACATGTAGGGAACAGTACATATGAAGCCCGTCCGATGACAGATTCACCAAAGAAGGAGATACAATCTGCTAGGAATGCCGATAATAAACTGAGGAATGAAAAAGAAATTACTTTACCTTAGTCGTCTTCAGCCAGGTCTAGAAGGACTAGTCGTGATAACGCGGTTGAGGATAGGACACTCTTTCTTGACTCACTCCCACCTCCTCAAGGAGGAAAAATACACATCATGGTATTACCACTGTCTATAAAACCCGTTACACACGACTCCATTTCCTGGACCAGAAATGGTACTAGAAATTGCCTGGATTTTGAAGCACCATTCTTGGCGCAACTAATTGCACGAAGTTTGTACACACGCTACCAGAGGTCGGTGCCATAGATTGTATGAAAATGGCGGACACATCAACATATACGATACAAATAATGAAGTACGTTTTAAACGGAAATTAAAAAGAATACTAACGTAAATGCTCTTTTCACGTGATCGAGATTCGCACGGTACTCGACTAAAAATTCCATAACACGTGTTACACACTATTTCATTATTAGCTCAAACTGAAAAATGCATCAACATATACGATAAAAATAATGAAATAAATTTTAAACCGAAATTAAAGAGTATACTAAATAAATGCTGTTCTTAAGTAGTTGAGATTCGCACAGACGATTACTAACAATTTCATAGGACGTTTAATACATTATTAGTGATAACCAAAATATGTTAATTATACATCAAAATATGAGATAAAAATAATGAAGTACGTTTTAAATGTAAATAAAACAGAGTACTAACCATGAATCATGTTTTTTTAGTCGCCGAATCTCACATAAACTTTCACAACTGGTACAATAAAAATGGCGTAAATAGAACACGTTTTATCCTGTGCAACTGCCAGGAAACTACTGGTACAACCTCCAGATGGCAGGAAATTCGCTATGACACATGACGCAAAACATGGCGGGCATTTTCTTGTACCATTTCTGGCCCAAGAAATGGAGTCGTGTGTGACGGGTTTTAGGGAAAGGTGGGTTAAGGCGTAAGAAGGATGATTGGCTTTCACAAGAGACACCATTTGTATGATTACACGGAAGGGGTAAATCAATGAGAATGAGTATTTGCAACTGTTTAATGTCTTCTCCTTCCAGTACAGTCTGATGTGGTATTTTTAAGCATGTTTGCACACAGAACAAGCAACCATCAATTCACTACATAACATCAAACATCAGCAATGCACACATTTGCATGAGATGCAACAACTTAAGTACATTTCTTGCTCGATGGAATTGCTCGATATTCTCCACAGTATGTGAGTAAAGGAATCCACTCGCGTTGCGAAACATCATTTTTGGCTCCAGCCTTCACGAAACGCATAAGCTAGCGAGTGAATGTAAACACATTAAGAGGGTAAAATGTTTACCCAGCTAATGTACACGTTCTGCATGTACTAATTCGGTGCCACTCCTTACAAAAATATTACATCATGACTTCCTCACAAAATGAAGTTAACAGTCGATAGGGTTAGGGTATAAAACCCTTATATAAGAATGAAAAGTTTTAAAACTAACGTTCTTCCGTTAAGCCGAGTTTGTTTGCATTTAAGAGTGCCGGAAAAAAAAGAGTGGAGGACGGATATTATGATTGGTTGCCTGAGAGAATGATTGCCATGCACGTAAATTGAACATTGTGAGGTTGGTTGTGAGATAAATATTTAATAAAATTACGAGAAAATTTTCAAATGTGTGTAACATGTCGGATATAACCTAAGAAGGCTCAAAAATTCCCTCACCGCTGAGAGAAACGCCTCATACCTTAGTGAAAAACCAATACTAAAAATAATGCCACTTTCCGGTGAAGTGTATCCAACAAATGAATGCTTGCAATGTTTTGACACCCAATAAGTTTGTCGATTTATTCGTCCAGAGTTTTGTTGTAAGAGCAAAAGTTCATAAATTAATTTATTTCATCAGTCCATATACGATTGGAGGATTCTCCGTTACACTGTGAATACGCCTCAGCGGTACATTCTTTTTCACTTTAGAAAACTAATGTTTGGTCATAATTTCATTCATATATTTTGAGCGACTATCTAGTAGTTAGTTTTGTCTTTGTTTATTATTCCTTTCAGTTCACGAAATTGATATTGTGCGATTATTTTTTTACGCGATGTCAATGACATTTAAAATGTTTCTAAACACTTTGGGCATCCTTATTCAAACATTCGGATTCAGATGAATAATTGCGCCATTCCGTTTTATTTCTGCGTAAGTAAACGGCTTAGGATACATTCCTGCCACTCCTTTTCTTTTGCCATCTGCTGCTACACAAATTCTTAACATAATATTTCAAATAAACCTGGCTGCATAATTTTAATCAACACCGTCGAATAAATCTGTACACAATAATGTCAATGAGAAAAACAGTTGAATATTTCAATACGCCGTTTTATAACAGGTGAAGTGAGGCTCACAGCTTAGTCATATCATTGAGCCAACATAAAAAATTAGCTTAATTTATTCAAAAGGTTAAGTTGAATATCGATCAGGCATCCAACAGTTTTCACGCATTTTTTCCTTTGATGTAAGCTGTAAAACAACTTATATCAGTTGTTAGAACGTTAATAAAAGCTGAATAAAAGCTATTAGTAATCCAATTTGATTGGTTCTGCATTCTCACCCCTTGACACGCTCTGTGAAGAGGGTAAGCAGAGTGTGGTCCACACGTGGAAGCGGGGGTGCGTGTCTCTCGGTAGCCATTTCTAACAATAATACCGTTCTCGAGCCCACAGACAGAACGAATGCATAAAAGGCGCGCAGACACACACGCCAAAGTGAGAGAAATGAGAATAACGACAATCGATTGCTTCCCAATGCTAATTTTTTAAATGAAAATGCACATTCGGACTTGATCAAAGGTCAAATGCACAAGCGTTTTGACCGTATCCTAACCTTTCGCTACTCGGTATAGTTATCTAATCACATATAACTCACCCATGTTTAAAGATTTCTGGTAATGCCCTTTTCATGATCCCTCATATTCTTCACTTTTCCTATCCTACGCTTTAAAATATTTTGTTACGTTTCTCTCTTCAGACTCTAATTTCTGGTGCGCAAAGGACGTTAAAATATTTATAAAAACTAAATGTGTAACATCCCAAACGAATTCACATTTTGAGGATGAACTCACACAGACTGTTCTAAAACAGCTGGATATAATCCAACACCTACTTACAAAATATACGTCACATCTTTCAAACTACATTTCACTCTACTGTCCTCGGGATAGGAAAATTTCATTCTTTCCTTGAGATATTCCCTCAACAAAATTGGGAAATAAATTCATCTCCTCAAATTACCAATATCACACCGAGGGAATCACGGGAATGAAGAAAAAAATAGCAAAGGAAAAGCATTTCACTTAAGCAAGTCGTGAAAACTTGACACAATATTCTCACAAATCCAGCTGATGGTCCACATCAGTCATACACGCTCATTACATTAATTTGACATCGATGGCTACACAAAAAAAACAACATATCTTTATTCTTTGCGTGCAATTTCTGTAATTATCAAAAAAATTTCTATTTTGGATGCCGTAGACAGAGTTTCGGGCGTAATGGATAACGTCATATTAAATGTCATCCCAAATGTGAGAAGGGATCTTTACCGTTACGGCATATCGTTAACGATATCGTTTCGCGTAAAAATAAAAATTTATGGAAACCCAAAATTTCAAATGCGGATGCCCCTTTCTAGCAACAAAAGTCACCACTCACGTCAAATAGAAATAGAATAGAAGAAGAATAGAAGGGATAGAAACATTCGTGAGTGTCGCAGCGCGAAATTGAAAACTGATAGGTGAACGAATTCTTTAGTTGAATGAAGGAAGTTACACTTCGTCATTTTCAAAATACTCTAAAAATAAAATTATTATAATTTAATAATTCATTTAAAAACTTCGTGAAACTGACAATGTTTAATTTCCCCCACCCATAATGTGGTTTCACCGAGTTGACCCGAAGTCTATCGAACTATTTTTTTTCCTTTTCAATTGACAGCCGTAACCATGGCGATAGCGAGCGAATATTTGTACAGTGAAGATTCGTGTAATCTTTGAAAAGTCAGCGTCGGTAAAAAGTTATATTTTCACAGAAAGACCGTCGGATGACCACTGAGGATGGCGTGGGCGGTCGCGTTTCGGGAAACCCTTTTCAGGATGGCAAACTGATGATGACGGCCGCTATAATGATCGCCGACAGGAGATAGGAGGAGGGGGCGATGGACACCATCGCCTTGGACACCCAGTTGCAGTACGGCTTGTCGCAGCAGGACGTGCAGACGGACAGTTTCGTCCTGATGATTATGCAACCCGGCTCGCAGTGATTGCTGCAATTCCTCACCAGGGACATGACCACCTGCGTCGCGTTCTCCGCGTTCGACGTGGTGTAGGCGAAGCGCTTCACCTGCGGCGGAGTGGAAGAGAAACAGGAGGGGAAAAAGTAGTAAGGCGAGCCGTGCCCGCGTGGCTCCACCTCCGGTCACCCGTGTGCCCCGGGGGTGACCAACAGCAGGAAACCAATCTGCCAACCAAATGTCACTAACCATCACTCGGTAATGAGACACGATCGTGCGGTTAAAAGAGTAATGTTTCGACTAATTAGACGAATTCAATCTGTAGAGTCCTCATGAGAAATGTATATTTGCGGAGAGAGAGAGAACAAGATAGGTTGATGGAGGGTGATGTTGGCGGCCGACGCTTCGTGTATTTCCAGGATAAGGGAATTAATACTTTTCAATTGCACAGTGCCAAAATTTATCGTGAATTGCAACATGTTGACCGACTGCATTTGTTTACTGCGGAAATTTCAAAGTATTGATTCGTTTCCTTGTTGATGCTTACGACGGTGTGCAGGGTTTGAAGATCCATTTCTTCAATCGGGTTCCTTCCGCGTCTGTCATTTGCTGTGGCGTCCGTACATGCTGCTGTCCCCAAAAGATGAACAGACAGAGGAGACCCGAGGGAAATAGATTTCCGTGTCTATTCGCTTATCCCAGAATATTTTGAGAGGCGTGGCAGGGGCGAGTTACTAAAGACTGTCAAATTGAGGGGGGGGGGGAGCATTACGGTAAATGACATTTTAACGAGCTGAAAATATTCCTAAAATTGATTATATTGTGCAATAATCCTTTATCTTATAACAGCGAGGTAGTATTAATGACCTTCAGGGACTGATTTTATATTCACCGTCTCTACATTAGGTTTAAGTTGGCTGCGTTACTCTAAAGGTTTACGATGGCTATAAAAGAGTTTCTATCGCTCGAGATAGAATCGCATTATGGCCTTATAGTTTTAGTATTTCCTGTTATAATTCCTATTAATCGAATGTGATTCCTAAAGTAGTAAATTTACTAAATGGTGAACCGATTACTGGCTGAAATTACTTTCTCAGTACCCATGTCACAATACAAGACGGTAAATACCCATGTTACAATAAAAAACAGAAATAAGTACTATCAGTACCAATTCCACTAATACTACATCATTTTTCCCAGATATTTGGCAAACACAACCAAAATATTTTCATTCATTTAGTAATAATTTTTGAACAATCAAAAATTGGGGCCACTAAAGTAAATTAGAACCGTTTTCTCAACTTTCGTAACCTTTCAACAACTTTCCACGATCGGAAAAATACTAAATTGATAACCCACGTGATAACAATAATAAGAGGTCAGAGTCCGGACTCACATAGTGTTTTGGGATTTATAAACAAATGACGATTTGGGATTGTGTTGAACAATTTCCATTTGCTCGAGTATCGACCCCCACCTCCAGTCTGGGATATATAAAAAGTGTAGTGTGACTCGTGTGAGAAGTGATACATCGGCCAAACGGACCGAAATTTCAAAATAAGAGTCGGAGAACACAGGAGATGCTGGTGAGATAAAGACACGTCATCTCTCCTAGCGAAACACCTTGATACGGGACATCAGTGTGATTTCCAGCCGGACATATTACATATCGAGAAGAAGGGAATTAGGCTGGATATTATCGAACAAATGGAAATTGTCCAACACAATCGTGGAGTGTTGCCTAACAATCAACTTTTTCATGTGCATTCTCCTCTTTTGGATATCCCTTCCATTATCCTCCCCTCAGCTACTGCTGACCCTCCCTTAACACCCCCAAGTGACTCATACCTACCTGACCCCTCCTTCGCAGTCATCCCTAGCCTCCGTCCTCCTATATATATATATATATATAACGAACACACGCACACACTTATAGACAGTCACACACAGAAACAGTAAAAAGATAGAC
>WURS02474424.1:1160756-1178089 GCA_011762765.2 Rhinocypha anisoptera
GAAATTGATTTGGAAGAATAAATAAAGAATTTACATTTTATAAACAATTTCACCTTACTTTTTGATCACAGTAGTATATTATATAAGCATATATTTATATTATAATGAATAAATAAATAACAATAATACAACTATAGATACGAATTTTTAGTAAGGAAGAAGGAAGCGGTGGTGCAGGAAGGAGGCAACTTGCTTGAATTCTATCGTGTCGGGCGTGAACTGATGGAAAACTACTCATCATTTAAGAAAGTTGTAAAAAAATTGCCAATTCCGCAGTTTGATTAATTAAAACTATGGAATTATCAAAATGTTTATCACTTTCTTTCGCGCAAATTGCTTGTTCCCATATTAGGACGGTGAAGGCCCACGGTAGTGGTAGGGTGGATGGAAGGGATCCTTGTAAGGGTGACTCTTAAGTAAGTTTCGAATGTTGAGGGGAGTCGAAAGATGAAGGAGAATTTGGTTATAGAGAAGCAAATACAATCTAAATTAAATTTTCTGGGTAAGTGCTTATTAAAAAAAAATCATCGAAAAATGTTTCACTCGGAAAATAATGATGTCTTAACTCTCTCACCGCGACATGGACATTCTCCCGCCCTTTGTCATCTCGACTTTACTTCTTTTAAGAGATGTGTACGGAACATTAAGACTATTTTTTATGCGAGGTGTTGACAGACCCACATTGTTAGAAACAAATTGTTTTGCAACTGGATATAATATACTGGGTAAGGTTGGTAGAAGATCTACGCGGGGTAAAGACGCTAGATGCTAGACTCAAAGTTACACTGTATAAAAGGACAATTGTCCATCTAGGACCAAATGTGTATAAAATATCATCGAGAGAAATTGAATCCATCTGTGGGTGTAACTTATTTCTTTAAAAAAATGGTTGCTTACAAAATGCCAAGTGGATATGTACATGTAGTTCATTAATGATGTTGTGTCAATTACTTCTGTACACATTTAGGATGTAGTAAGCCATGCCATTATGACTTGAATTATTCTAGATTTTTACATGCCTTCACTAGTTCCCTGCTCGTCTCTAATGCTACTAATTAAAAATAATATTTGTACAAAAATACTAAAAAGTGTTACGTGTTACACTGCAAGGTGTACGTGAAACTTATGATTTTTTCCTCTTCTTTTCATTAATCAAGATTTGCAACGACACAGATAATCCTTTTTCGGCACCTAAAGCTGCTCATCAACTATTATTACTCCTACAGCTGTAAAATGATTATATATTGTATTTTTGTTGTATCGACGATTTTGAGCAATAAATATCTACATATATCTTATCCAGATTTGGGCCTAAAGGAATTCAGCTCCGGACACGGCTTCGCTCTTCTCCGGAACGACAACTGGAGGAAGAAGCAGTGTGATATTCCAAAGAGAGTAGACTCCCTGAATTAGCCACCAGCCTCGCCTGTCCGCCGGATGGCCGTTGATGTCCATGGTCGTAGGAAACTCTAAAAATAGGTTTCAATTCCCATTAAACTACTTGTAAAAAAAGATGGATGAGCACCGCCCGATTGTTTGTGCCTCCTTTGTTTGATAATCAATAGGGGAAAAGCAATGACAAATTACTCCGGAGAGGAAAACGAAAACTTTAAGCATTACGCAATATTCCAAAGAATTTTATTCTCACGGCATGACCGATTTCGACGCATCAGAGTCATCATGACGTGCAAAATATTTCACGGTACCCCGAATGAATATAAATTCTCTGGCTGGGAGACGGTGCGGGAGGGTGGGGGGGGAGGGGTGAAGTTCGGAGGAAGGGGCAGTTGGTAAGGTGTTTGAACCCCACCCCACGTCTCCTGGAGAGAGTATTTATATCCAGATATGCACCGTGAAATCGATGAAAGTATAGCTTTCATTTTTCTGTGAATATCAATGTGTACACACTTCAGACCATCGAATATACTCCGGAGAGCCTCGAAAAGGAATCTTAGCATGGCAGTACACTCACAATAAGTTGGAAAGTAATATTATAGATTTTGAGACATGATAGTTAGTCAAAACCTAATTGGAGAGGATCCTAAGAGTAAAGAGACCTATAGAGGAGGGCTCAAGTGTGCTGTTTGAGACAGAGTAATGGAGAATGTTGTATAGTTGGGAACTACAGGGGCGTGAAGAAGTTGAAAGGCTACCGTCAGGTTTTTCCTAGAGCTGCTGCAAGCCAATTTTCGCACAGATAACCAGTGATGATGATGGGTATTTACTTACTACGTGAAAGGTATAAACCCGTTGTCTCCCATGTCTCCCGCCATATACCACCTCACACGGGATTTCCTCGGCGAGACTTTGGGATGCGGAGAAAGATAAATCGGAGAAAGATTACCCCCACGGGGAGGGGGGATGGAGAGGGGGTGTGTCCCGACTGGGGGAAAATGAGGGGAGATGCGGGTCGCCCTCCCACCACCCACGTCCGCCTCCTCCCTTCTCGGAGTCCGCCCTTCGGAGGAGAGAGGTGACCGGGGACGGGCATCCTCGGAAGAATCACCACGCCCCGCTCCTCTAGGCCCCCTTTCCGCTCCCATCCCCGAGGAGAGCGCGGCCAGGGCCGGGCAGCGTGTGGGGAGACCCTTCCACTCGGAGAGGGGGAAGGAGGGGGGGCGAAGGGCTTGCGTTTGGCGGAATTCAAACTCCGGAGAATGAGTGACGGCCATTTTACACGCGATGCATTATCTCACGAACCATCGTCCGTGAAATGCCCGAAGCGCGAATCCTTTCGCGTGCCCCCAACGAGAAATCGTGTACTAAACGCGGTGGATTACACGACCCCTATACTCTGTATGTGTGAATTTCACACGGCACGAGGCTTATTTTAAGAGTTGGTACCCGCCCTAAATCTATGCACTACGCGCAATAAACGTGACCAATGTAGTACGCCTTCTCTTGGCCAACCATGTGATGCTGCTAAACCTGTGACTTCAAAAGTTTCACGCTTTACGTAGCGAAAATCCAGGATTAAAACAATAAAACTGTGTAATTTTCACATAAAATTTATTCTTGGTCGGCCGGATACTTCGCTGAGGCGACATCATCAGATCCTGATGACGTCGCAACTAGCCACGATCTAGTTTTATTAGTTTTATTGTTTATTTTTTAAGTTTTTTTTTTTTAACTGCTAGATCCGAGCCCGCAGAAAGAGGTATAATTTCAAAAGATTGCCGTTTCCACTCTTGTCACGTCTTGAAATTCAGCTTCCAACTATTAGAACCGTTTTAGACGAGTCGTAATCTCGCGAACGATCGGTCGTGAATTTAATCGCAAAATTTCTTCGCATGCCGACCGGAACAAGCCGTCTATCACACACACGGTGAATTAAACTGGTGAAATGTCTGCACCAAAAAAACACGCAGAAACACGCAAAGATCGTTGCCGACCTCATGTATAACTCAAAGTTTTCAGACAAGAAAAAGCAACTGAACAGATATTCTATGTGGGAAATATTACCAACATTTGAATGACACGCGACTATCTACGTCTCGAATTAGGATCAACGGTCACGGGAGGACCCCTTTGTAAACACAATTTAAGCCATATACCTACTGAAACACGCCTGTAAATTGCGGGTCCGAGGAAAATTTTACTAATAGTTGAGAAAGACGAAAGTGTGACGAAGAATCGAAGTCTCCCACGTATAACAGAACAAACAAGGCAGTCACGCTATAGGCGCCAACACGTCATTCTCAGTCATGCGTGATCAACATTTGTACCATAGAACATTCTCGGAATTTTCCGTTTTACTCATGGCAAATTTTCTTTACTATGAGAATTATTCGAGTCTTGCTTGGCTTGATGGAATTCGCTCAACATGAAATGTATGAACGGGAACACTGCACATACAAACCCACGTTCTACTCTCCACTTCAAAGATTCACCTCTTACTAATGGGCATTCTTAATTAAATGAGACACAAACTTTGAAATTCCACATAAAAAAGTTTGTGTCTCATTTAATCATGAAGCAGTTCCACGAAGTCACGCCGGAAACTATTTCCTATAGAATTTGTGATATGAATGCATAATATATATAGTAAAATGTTTGTCAAGAGATTATGGCTATGATACATTGATAAAATGACACATCACAAGTAGTTTATTATCTTGTAAAGAATTTGTGTTAATTAAGCTTCCCAAATTTTTGATAGGGATTGATCTGCAGTGGTAAGTTGGAATGTAAATAAGGGATTTGCATTGACTTAATGAACAAGCCATGTTTTGGATATTTCTGTTGCTCTAATTCCCTGTGTGAACTTCAATCATTACCCTGTAGGTAGAATCATTTTGTTAACACATTGTATTTTGGTTAACAGTCACTACATCATTTCTGTCTTTTTCTTTCCATAGATACCTGTTTGTCACCATTGCATCAATGTACATGTTTCCCATCAAAAAAGGTGATGTCCTCTACAATCCTCTCCCATTATTTCATTCGGCTGGTGGTGTTATTGGAACAGGGCCAGCACTGCTCTTTGGCATCCCTACTGTCATTCGACGAAGCTTCTCTGCCTCCTCATATTGGGATGATTGTGCAAAACACAAATGCACGGTAAGTCTGTCTACATAAAAGAGATCCTGCATTAGGTCAAGAATACATTCCAAAAATATGAAGTGAATACACAAAGTAAATTTCCCAAGGGATTGTGCGTCATAATTGGATTTTTTGTAGTGTGTAAAACAGTTGTATGGTTTGATTTTGGATTCTTTAGTCTTTTTTCTTATAATTGCACTCAAATAAATTCCATAATTAGGGAGTAATGACCTTGAGTTTCACTTGAAACTGAAAAAAATTATATGAGGTGGACTCTGAGGTAAAGCGTTTTGTGCATCTAAATTTAGAGCGGGCAATGTGTGATCTTTGAAGGTGTTGTGGGAAGTACTTTCGATAGCTGTGGCACTAAAAATATCCTGAAATAGAAAACGAGGAAGGATTAATGAAATTTAGACTGATGGAAGACAGCAACCAATGAAAATGTTAGAGTAAAATGTCAGTTTAATAGAGGAAGTTAAAGAACACTTAGTAATAATCCCTTTTGTGCCATATGCCACATGTATTTGTGAACATCAAATATTCACGGTATTGGGCCACTTCTTTTGTGCGTTTCACCTTTCCAATAAAGTTCTGCTACCCACGCGGTTTGGGTATAGCTATGAATGCCAAAGAGCGGCACCCATTATTGAATTATGGATCCTACAAACTATACCAATGTTACGATGACGTGTAGGCAGTTAATTGCAAGAAAAATGTACTGTCATTATTAATTAGATATTCCTCTAGATAAGATATAAGACATGGATATATGTAGATATTCATGTCTTTACGTCATATTGTAAGTTTTCTCTTGTGTATAATGCTATTTTTTTAAGTGTGGTCCATTTCTCATTAAGAACAGAACTAGTAAAGATATTGCCCAAGCTTTTTTATTTCACTCCTTACACCATAAAATAATTTTATAAATAGTTTTCATGTTCGTTTAACCATGTATCTTAGCATTCTATTATATTTTATGCCCATGTTATAGAAATCAGCCACTTGTGAATAGAACCCATCTTCAACGGTTGTTTTCAGTTCTTCATTGGTGTCATACCACTGACAGTGGCTGGGTAGCAGAGCAGGTGTTAATCTCTCTAGGCAAAGTCCAGGCAGTACAGTGGTGGTCCATTTGCTCCCATCCAAAAGATCTCACCTGACATCTGTTTAAGAATGGTTGTCTTTACAGGTGGTAGATTTATATAATGTGGGCATAAAAAACTAATTAAGCACTGTGTTATCTGTTTAAAAAAAAACAAGTAAACTATATAGAAAATTAGTTTAAGGGACAAGGAGTGAAATAAGAAGTTTTTGGCAATATCTTCTTTAGTTGATTCAATTGAAAAGCTGAACTTACTTAAAAAAAGAACCCTTGTACATACTATACTATTGATTCTTTCTTTAGTGTTAACAGTATTTTATTTGTGATTACCATCCATCATCATACATGCCGGCCTCGGTGGTGGTGGGATAACATCCTCCACTGCCAACCCGGAGGTCGTGGGTTCGAATCCTGACTAGGTGGATTTTTCAATTTCCACCTAGGGCATGGATGTGTGTTTCATCCTTGTTATTAAAAGTGTTATAATGCCCACTGTATTTGGCCTATTAGTGTTGTTTGTGGGCGATTGATAATAAATTAAATTATATGTATTTCTGTAATTACTGCACTTTAATTCAGTACTATGTATACATGTCTAGATTGCTCAGTATATTGGTGAAATGTGCCGGTATTTGTTGTCTACACCACCTGGACCAAATGATAAAACCCATGGCGTCCGCACTATGGTTGGGAATGGTCTTCGACCAGCAATTTGGACCAAATTTATTGAGAGATTTAATATTCCTAATATGAGGGAAATATATGCATCCACTGAAGGAAATGCTAATATAAGTAAGTAATGTTTCATGAGAATTACTTGTAAAAATGTAACTATATATATATTAAAAATTATAGAAAGGCACATTGATGTTGTAATGATGTTACTCAAATTTTTATCTCGGTGAGATTTTATCTGATGCAATTAATTTAAGTTATGACATCTTTCAGTAAATATGGATAATACAGTGGGAGCTGTGGGATTTCTGCCACGGTTTTTCCCATCATCCATCTATCCTGTGGATTTGGTGAGAGTGGATCCAGATACGTTGGAACCAATAAGGAATAAAAAGGGATTTTGCATTCGTTGTGGAGTAGGTTAGTAGTGTGCATGTTTGCATTGTTAAGTAGTTGTCTAAAAAAATTTTATTTATATGAATTATAAAGGGGTTGAAAAAATGACCAATGTGCTCCTCAATGTACATAGAAATTAAATTAAAGAGTATTATTTGAATATTAGATCATTTATTCAACAGTTTCTTCAAAATATATTTTCCTTCTGGTTGCCTGTCTTAATAAAGGTTTTCTTGACCAAAATCATCTATCCAATGAAATATATCTTTAGGACATTTGGAAAACCTATGGTACTGGGCAAAATTTGGAAATATTGGTGGATGATGAAACATTGGTGAAAAATGCTTTATGATGTTTAGTCAGTTTTTTCAAGCTCATGCTGAAACTTTTATAGAATTATTAGTTTTAAAGAGTATTTCTTAGGTAACTATTTTTTTTCTTAGGTAATGAATGAATTTGTTTTTATAGAGGCTCATACATAATAATTTGTGATTCCATACATTCTGTGATGGTGTGATAGTTGTCCTTTATTACAACTTTGTTCATTAATTTTAATGTGGAGATGAAAGTGAAATTCTTCATTGGGCTAACTGGGGTTGAAAGCCATATGCTCAAAGCTTAAATTCCTGTGGACTCAAACACACCATTTTTTGCAAAGCAAATGATGTAATTCAATGGTGTTAGTTGTTTTCCTTCTTATCCTTTCAGGTGAACCAGGTTTGTTTATTGGAAAAATTTACAAAGGTGTTTCAACCAGGGAATTCCATGGCTATGTTGACAAGGATGCATCCAACAAAAAGGTCATTCATAATGTGTTTTCTAAAGGGGATTCAGCATTTCATACAGGTAAGATAAGTTGAGGCACGAAGAAATGATAGGTGAAAGAAGTTTAATATATGCATCAAAATACTCTTAACTTTGTAATCTCTCATTATTTTGTTTGTACTTATTAGCGTTTTTAGTTACATATTTACTATGTACCCTTGATTTTAAGTTTTCTGAATTATGATATTTTTCTGCACCAGCTAGAATTTAATTTTGGTAAACTTAGCATCACCGATGAGAAATGAATGAATGATAGGTAATGAAATAATATTCATTACTAAACTTTGCTTTTTCACTGCATACATATTTTCAAAGAATAATTATGGTGCATGTAATAAATTCATTCTGATTTATGAATTCATACACCTGTCGATGAAATTAATTATTTTTTGGGTTAGGGATGCACTCCAGCACATTTACAAAAGAATTCTAGCATTTTGTCTCCACACACACTGCGCTAGTTATGATGATTGGGATGTATAATATTATTCATCGTTTATATCGAGTACTTTTATGTCTTTTGTCAGAGCTCATTAAGCAGACTTTGACTGCACTAAAGAGTTATCACAAGTACTGATTATTTGTATACTTCTTAAGGAATGGATGCTGTTGCATTTAATGAAACTTTGAGGCTAAATGTTTGCTTATTCTTATTCTCCTTCAACAATCCCATTATCTTCAATAAACATAATATCGACCAAATTGCCCTTCTCAGTTGTAAATATATCATTAAAAACACTTCCATAACAGAAACATCAGCATAAATGGAATTTCAAATGTTAGAGACTCCTTTATTTTTCAAATAATTTTACTTTGAGATCACATATCAGTTTTATCTGTGTGTAGATCTTTAGTGAAAAAGTGTGGCTCCCCACAGAACAGCACTTCCCTCTGCCAGCTTCATTTTCACCTATCATAGCATCCACGATTACCACATTATGTAACACTTGTAGTTTAAGCTGCATAAATTCACAGTTATTTTACTCAAAAGACATGATCGAAGATAGATGAAACTAAACAGCTTACCTTAACAAAAAACTTGATAGGTGAAGCGGTCAAGGATATCAATTATTCAAGAAAAAGCAAGTATTCTAATTACCACACTTTAATGCAACAAAATCAGCAATAAACATAAATAGTATGAAACCTTTGTTACCAGTTATTGGATAAACACTAGTATGCCTTGCTTTTGGCGAAAAAATCACAAAAGTTTTTGGCTGCTCCTCCTGTACACGTCTGTCCTCACACCCACCGATTCTAACTGCTGGGATAAGGGATTAGTTCACAAAAAATCCCATGAGGGCACTTTTCATCAGTAAGTCTTTGGTGCCAGCTTTGTTTGGGAGGAAACTCCAGGAAAGGCCAATCACGAGACGTTCATTTACCACATTTTGAAATAGTTCACTTTTGGAAACAGGTTCCTTTCCTACATGAACTGGCTTATATAAGAGATATAGGAGGACTATCATGTGAGAGCAGTGGCACACGGAGTAGTGAGTATGGGGAGAAAATTATCACATTTTGATAAATTAGCAGTTCGAAAAAAAGCAGTTGGCAACACCAGAACCTTTTATGAGAAGTTTAACACTTGTAAAAGTTGTCACAATTAGTATTTTATTAACAGGCCCAGACCTGTGCACAATCATAAAAACATGACTTTGGAATGAGCTCAGACCAAACATGCAGCCCAAACAAAATATCAGGTGATTTAGTGCTTCAATTATTTTTGGATTCTGATTGTAGGTGATAGTAAGTACAGAAATGACAATAGTCTATCTAATTCTCCACCTAATTCATAAAAGAGTCCACTCTATACCAATCAACCCTGAAAGTGCCTTATGGAGTAAAGACTGATATGGTTCATACATGTTATAAAATTAAGAGTTCTTGCTTTTTGCCTTTCAGTTCTTTTTTCTAATTGCTTTGTACCTCTCATGAGATTCTTGCTTCCCTCCAAAGTTAAATCAATTTGGAGTATTATCTTAATTTATTCATGTCATATTATTTTACATTTTATTTTCAAAGTATTTTTTCTTGTTGATTAAAATGAAAATGTATGCCCTCATTCTTTCTAACTTTCTCCATTTCATAAAGTACTGTATGTACTCATGTGTAGTTAAAATTTTTGAGACTGAAATTTTGGCTTAAAACTCTGGTTCAAACCTCACACAAGTAATTCATAATACCTTTCTAGGGTTTAAAGCACACAAAACATACTAGATTACAATATAGAGATTTTTTAAAATCCTGATACTGTAATGTAGTCCTAGTTTATCTTTCATCAATCGTTGCCTTTGTTTACATTCATATTCTATGTCTTTCTTACACCTTATAACGGCGGTTGAGTCACAATATATGAAAATACCTAAAGGTGTGGTTTTCTACAATAATTTATGGAACTTAAATGCAAAAATGTTAAAAAATATTTACTTAAAAAATGGTGCTGCTGGGTGTCCCTGTACTATGTCACAGCTTAAGAATTAAAACTAGTTTGTTCCCTCTCAGATAAATACCAATCAAAGTTTGTATTTAAGTTTTACAAAAATTATGAAGCCATTATACATTGTAAGCTTAACTTTTGAAAAATAATTTTACCACCAGTTTATATTTTACATCACTCAGGTTTAACTCAGTTTATTTTTAGGATGGAGCAACAGGTAAAAATAACAATGTTTAGAGATTACATAGTGTTTGGTTCATTATAAATATCCTGCCACAATAGAAATCATTCAGTCCACATTGATTTTAATTTTGGGTTATCAGATGATGTTGACCATGACAAAAATCTAGGGTTGAAGCATATAGGAAAATTGTGAAGAAATCTCCTTTTTTCTGTGAGAAAAAAGGGTTCAAATTATGCATAGGGTTGGTTGGACTTTACAGAATTATATATGGTATATCATTCCTTTCCTCCATTCCAAGATAATTAAATGACAAATATTGATCTATTTTGACAATGTGTATACATTTTTATACTACTACCCTTGTCCAAGGGGTAGTAGCTTTTCAATTGTTATGAGTCTCAAGGCGTTATGAATAAAATAATTATACTCATAGTGAAAAACAAATTTGTCTGTGTTCTGTTGTAATGACTTAACCCATATAACATTTTTAAGAATGGTTAGTTTAATGTATAACTTCCAAATGTCACATTGAATATTTGCCATATCCCTTTCTATCCACAATCTTATGCTGGATGTGTTAAGTAATTTATTGGAAACTTGAAAAGGGGGTACCTATGAAGAACTTAATATTTCACTGGAATGTGAAGAAATTAATATTTTACTGGAATGAGAATGTGCTCCTAATAAAAAAATTATATGGATGCTCGTGTCATTAACCCTTTATCTACAAAGTACAGATATTTCTGTCACAGTGCCTTAGTGATATGTGAACACTTTTAGGTATATTTTTCTTCCCATTAAAGCCCAACTCAGCAGGGCTCCAATCCCTTTCCTTGGCTACTGGGGCAATGGTTACCTGAAACCTTGTTTGCTTTGAGGATCCCTTTCTCAACCTGAGTTTACTGTCAACTTTTTCTTGATGCCGTATATTGTTTAAAGATGTAGTTTTTGCACACTAAAAATATTAATTCAAAATGATTTCTTATCATTTTGCAGACTTTTAATCATATTTAAATTCTACATTTATATTAAAGTGTTCTCATATGAAGTGCTGAAACCATACCAAAGGTTATCAATGTAAGATCATCGTTAATATTAATAGTAGAACTTAATTTTTTAAATTTACTTTCACAGTGAATCGTGATAAATTAATTTCTTTGCTTATATTTGTGAATTTTGAAATAATTTCTTTCACAAAACCATTGCACTGACAAATTTGGCCAAGGATATATCCCATGAGAGGGATTACAAATGCAAAAAAGGGTAGAGGTTAACTCTGCCCAATTACTGAGCAAATGGTCTGGTACCCCTCTTGAGTAAGGGCCAAAAAGGTAGCATTATATACTTGGGAACTTACTTACTTGGGTTAATCCTGAAAACGAGCTCCATTTACGGGGTTTAAAGTTCTCATTGCACTCTAAGGCACTGTAGATGTTTCTCAGCATAGTACGCCAGTGATAAAGGGTTAAGGGGTATTTATTTATCCTTTGTCACAATGGTATTCTTTTTTTGAATGAAATGAGCTATTCATAACACTACTAAAATTAGCGTAATACTTTGTGTGGAGAGTTATTTGTTCTCCCACATGATGCTCATTGAGATGTTTTATCAATTAGTCTATATGTAGGTGTTGTATTTGGTTATATATATATATGCATGTCTTTTCACATAGGCATTATGAAGGATGTATTTCTTCTTTTATAATTAACTACAGGTGATATCTTGGTGATGGATGAGTTAGGGTACTTGTATTTTAAAGACAGGAAAGGTGACACTTTCAGGTGAGTCAATTACATATTCTCTAATGGCCTTGGTGTTATTGTACTAATAACTATTACTGCCTAGTTGTAGCTCATCTGTATGTGCTGAAATTTCTTATATATGTAGCTTTGGGATGGTATGATATTTTGAAATTTGTATCAGTGGTTAAATTTTCATTTTTATTATTTAGTTAATATAGCATAACCTTCATGAGTAACACTGTTTAAGATTATGCCAGAATTTTAACAATTCATATTTAATGTAAGTAGAAGTAAAACCTCACATATATCCTCCTGCAGCAGGAATTGTTCAGTAATATGTTCTATTGCTAAAAGAATAATAAGCCACTGATATATGTAGTTTGTACTTGTTTAAATTTAGTTAACTGATGAACTATCCTATGCTTCAAGTAACAATAATTGACATTTCATAGTAATAGATTTGTAGTTCTTTCAAATGTATTTTAGCCCAGTTACTGTCAAGAGAAACTGATAATTAACCAATACAAAACTTTATAAACTCACTCACATCATCTCTTAATTCTAATCATTAAATTATTATTGTGGATAAGATGCTCATTTACTATTGGTCCCTGTATAAATTACAAGATGGTTGTTTCATGCCATTTTCAAATACCATATTACACATTCAAACAAATTAAATTATTCTTGGCACACTCATTTTTTTCTTATATTACATTTTCAACTTACTTAAGAGAACTTTAAGTTGGCTTGTTGAGTTATAAAACAGTCCTCAAAGTTTAATGCTAAATTTTATTTCATTGCAGTAAAAATAAAATGACTTACTGACACATTATGAGTAGTAGTTTGCATGTGTCAATGCATTACTTAAATATTTATTGCACCTGTGGCTAGTAACTATGTAATTATTGCAAATGTCTTGTGTTTTAATATGATTTGTTGCATGATGTGTGAGAGATCATGTTTGATGCTTACAGTATAAATTATTTTATGCATGTCAATCAATAATAACAATCTCTTTTTTACACTTTATTCTCATTTCCCCTGTATATAATCATAATAAATAGTGAAGAGGTTTACAAAAGTGATTACATCCCACATATAAGGATGACTATTTGTACTTCCACGATTACGACTTAGTTTTCTCTTTCTACAATGAATCCAAAATGATAATTTGACATTAGCCAAAACCAAAGACTTGAGATGATAAATGGTATAAAAAATTTCATTGATTATTGTGTGTACTGAAAACTCTATGAAAATATTGAAATATATAATTTTAATGGTCAATACTATGCCACTTGACTTTGGTGTAGCTGGTTTACTTACTTTGTATTTGAGTTCCGTGCAGAGAACTCCCCAGAATTTAAATGGTATATCTTACTAAATACTTTTTTATTAATTGGAAGCATTTTTTCACCTCTACTTTAAAGCATATTCTTCTAATAAGGTCAATAAATGTCATTTATAGTTTGATGAGTGGCTAGAGGTTTTTCTTCTAACCAGTTCATATCACATCCAGAGGGAGTATACTAGTTATTTTATGCATTTGCTCCTTACATTGTCATACTTAATATATTATTTATGAACGGAAACAAGCCATGTACATATTTTGTCTTTGAGTTGTCTCATTCATAACCTATTGCAGATATTCATTTCATAGCTTATGAACCTAAGTAGTCTGCTATGGGATCCGGAATTGGGGATAGTTTTTAATATAATTTTATTAACTTCATTTCTTTAAAGTATGGGTGAATGTAGATTTAGTGCAAATTAAACTCCTCAAATGATGATTTAATTCCAGAATGCACATATTACAGATGGCATAGTTTAGGAAAAGTTCTTGGCATACAGTTTTATTTTAACTGTATTAGTGTTCCTTTGCAAATACTGAATCAATCATACTGTTGCTGTTTCATATTAGGAATGTCTCATTAAATTCATTGATTACAACTTTTACAGTTTTTAAAATTAGGACATTGATCACTTTGAGTACCATTATTGTGCTGTATACTGTATGAGGTCAAATAATTTGTACATAATAAAGGGGTTCAACAAAGTAAAAGTTAAGGAATTCTTTACTGGTATGAACTTCACAACTGGTCATATTATCAATTTGTGGGATTACCTGACTCATCGTAAATGTGTACAGCATAAGAACAAATATCGATGGGTAACTGAAACTTTGGCTCTGGCTTCATAATGGACCATTGAAACTTTAATACACAAGGAAATATATTTGTGTTGATTACGTGGTGCACATCCATGGCCCTTTCTGATCAACCCTTGTACCTTACCATAACGTTCTTCCTTCCTTCTTTGTTGAAACAGTAAAGCAAAACTATGTGTGGTTCTGGTTAAGCTTTTCCTACTTATTTGTAGTTCGACTTGTTGAAATCTAATGTTCATACATGCTACTTATCACTACTACATATTTTACATTTACCTTTTCAGATGGAAAGGTGAAAATGTTTCTACCACTGAAGTTGAATCTGTCATCAGTAAGATTGCAGGCTTAGTTGATGTTATTGTTTATGGTGTTGAGGTATGTAACCCTAATTCTTATTATAGTTCTCCTAGTATTTATTTTTACCTACACAAATACCTGTTTGTTGAACTTTTTAGGGTAGTCTCGGTTCATGGAGATTCCTATGTTACGCCAGGGAAATCAATATTTAAATGAACTCCTTTAGTTTCTCTGAAGAGTGTGTTTTTGTTGGTTCTCTGTTGTCTCCTCCTGACTTTGTAAACTTTTCAATCATAAGGATGAATAGACACTATATGTGAAAATGTTGTGAAACTCCTATAGCTTTGAAAGTCAACTCCCAAAATTTTAACGTAAGCTGTAAAATGATGTATCCACCCTGTCATATACAATCCTCATTTGTTGAAATCATTTTTACCCCTCAACTTTTAAGAAAATTTTTAACTTCCTGGAGTATCAAATATACCTTTACCAGAAAATGCAGTAGAAGAATTGGACAATCTAAATTTCCAATGGTATTTACCTAGAAAGATTCACTTGGAATATTCCCAATGAAAGTGTTTAATGCTATAGAAAATTCACTTAAAGTAATTATTTAATAAAAATTGTTCTTATTTATAATTTGATATTTTGAGGTAAGAAGACATCAATTTTAAATAAGTATTTTTATCTTCTCTAAAATCAAGATTTCAATGAAATAGTTAATTGTTAATATATCATCAATAAAAATGAATTTATAATTATTGTATATATTTTGACACTATAATATTTTTAATAGTAATCCATCAAGGTATTCATATGGTTTTTATATGAATCTTATAATTAAAGTCTTTCTTTGTTCTTAATGTGTCTTTCAATTGTATAAATACCTAGCAGCTTGATGTATCTTATTGACACACACACTACTCTATTTTTACAGGTGCCTGGAACTGAGGGTCGTGCTGGCATGGCTGCTATTGTGAATCAACACAGTTCTCTTGATTTAGTAGGACTCGCTCGAAAGTTAGTGGACCATCTACCTGCCTATGCTCGACCATTGTTTGTACGGGTGGTTCCACAAATTGACCTGACTGGTTAGTTCTTAGTATGCCTTCAAATGTACATTAAAATAAGTAGCATTCTCAGAAATGATTAGTATAATTTACTAGTTTCTAACAATGTGATGAAGAACTAGTGTGAATGTGTATTAATACATGATAATTATTAAAAAATTTTATTTTTAGGTACATTCAAGCTGAAAAAGACAGATCTACAGCAAGAGGGATTCAATCCAACTGTTGTCAAAGATCAGTTATATTTCTGTGATAAAGTGGGCGAAGGCTATAAGCCATTAACACCTCAGCTTTATCAGGAAATTATAACAGGAGCCATGAGATTATAAGCCTATTGTGACCATCAGTCTAAGACACACTTTTCAAGCCTTAAAATCAGTTTTATGTACACCAAAGAGCACAGAAATCATTGTATTACCAAACAAAATTTAGCAATAGAACAGTAATTTATAGTGTTATTATTCTACAAAATTGCACATTGATCAGTGTATTGTAGTTTGAGGGTAAAATTTGAACCTGCATTTTGCTATGCAGACAATATTGTTTGTATCAAGGAAAAAGGCTGAAAATGTAAATTGTGCTATTGTTGAGGTTACATCACATTGTCTGTAAACATTTTGTTGCCTGCTCATAATTTTTTGTACTTTCTACATCACATCATCAAAAAAATTCCTCAACAAATATTGTTGGTAATAGGTGTGACCTAAATCATTGTCAATTGAAAATTGGTTTCTTCCAACAAAACATAGTTTTCTCTAATTGAATCGTCATTTTAGCATAGAACTGATGATGAGAATTTCTTAATTAAAAGGTGGGAATATAACTGAATAAATTCCATTTTATGAGTTCTTTCTGCAAAACTACTTGAAGAGAATATATTTTGGGACAAATGTTCTTTTTTTCTATTAGCATTGGCAGTCTAATTATGATCTCCTTATTTATTTGTTTTCACTCGCCAAAATGCAGTTATGGTAAAATCTGCATTATTTGTACATTGTATATTCCTGCCTTTTGAGCAGTGTTCTTAGGTTTTGAAAATTACTGGCATTTTTTAAAAGCATTTTTGTCCTTGGCATTTTAAAATCTTATTCAGAAGTCATTCCCTTGGCAAAAACCTTTCATTTGATCAATATTTGTTCCCAACTATGCTCAAAGTGATTCTTTTATAGAAATCTCAGTGCTTAGGAGCTAATTTAGAAATCTCTTCATCCTTGAATGTGATCTGAAAAAATAGGAAATGAGTTTGTTCAAGATTTCACATTGTTTTAGTGTGCATGTTGAAAGCAAAGTTTTTTTGTGAAGCTGGTACATACTCACTAGATTGTTTTTCCAAATTAAGTAGGTAAAAATTCTTGTACTTACGTTTGTTATAGTGCAAAAACTTTCTTTTGTATGTTTCTATGTTGTTTTGATATGTACATGTTTGTAAATGTAAGATTGCAATAAGTTTACTCTAAACTTGCAATCTTTTGCGGTAGAAAATATTCTTAAATGGCTTATGAAAAATTGACCTGCTGAGCTATTTCATTTGATGACTGCTCAAACGTACAAATGCTTGTTAAAGGCTGAATGGATCTTGGGATGTTCATTGCTTAGTTTGGTTTTCTAAATCACTTTTGGTATTTATTATCAATACATATCTTCCACAATCATATTTTTATTGAAAGTGTACAATTTTCCACCATTCTTATTTTATAAAATGCTTGTACATAAGATTGAGATCTATCTTTTATAACCGATCATATAATTTTTTATTTGCAGTCATTTTTGATGAATAGGAATATTTTCTGTCACAAAATTTTTCCAGTATTTACATTATTTTGTATGTTACAAATGAATGGAAAAGTATTTATTGCTTATATGTCTGAAGTTGGAAGTCTTCGAAAATAG
>WURS02474424.1:1178189-1195714 GCA_011762765.2 Rhinocypha anisoptera
GGAGGAGACTCCCATTTTCACCCTCTCTCACACTTAGGTAGAGACCTCATTCACTTAATGACTTTCACTTATTCACTTATTTCACGAATGACTGACGTACTCCACACTCATCCTCCCCTTTTGACGGTTTTATACATACAGATAGAGGTGCATGAAAATTATCATCCATTATAACGAGGGCGCATGATACTGGGCGATATTATGACATATTTGACACTCTTTAAAATGTAAATATGCTGTATTTACTGTTGTATTGAATGGCTATGACGTTAAATGGTAATTGAGGGAACTCATTTCTTGGAAGCACTCCTGGATTTTTGCGTTCCCATAGATCCACACATTTTTTCAGTGTAATCTTTAGAGGCGAAACAAATCAAGAACCTGGTATAAATGCATCATATTAGGAGAAAATTTGACATCTGATTCCCATTTCGTTGCAGGTTTTATAATGACTTCTATCGAGAGATTACTCGAAACATTGTCCCATAGTAAAACTAAAGGTCTCTGCCTTTTTTAAAATAATTGGATACATGTTGTTTAGAACTAATTTTCAAACGATGTTATGTCAAATCATCCACTAATGTTTATGTTAAATCTTTTTCCTGGCATACCACCCTCTATCCAGGCATGTTACATAATATGTTATATTCAGGAAAATCTAAATTGAGACCCACATATTGTTAATTAAGACCGATTTGGCATCAGTATATGATCTTTTTTATAAATTGGGTATTTCCAGGCGTTATTTTGTGGAAGCGATTCATAATGAAGATGAAAACATTTGGTTTTCCATGTGAAAAAACATGTATTTTCACATGGAAAAACCAAGTGTTTTCATCTTCATCTTTTTTATTTTTGATATGTATGATAATCTGTTTTATGTTAAATATTGTAGAAGTAATATTACTTCTCATTATTTTGAAACCATAGCAATGAGAATATATAATTGAGTGTATAATGAAATAGGGAGATATATTTTACTGATGTTTTGAATTCCTTTAAAAGAAAAATGTTAGATTATTTAATAGCTAAATATCCAATTGGTTAATAAAGAAATACAAATAGTAATAAATTTGATAGCTGGAATATATTGAATAATTCATTTCTGCTCTCATGTATTATTTTCTTTATTGTAATTCCTACTATTCTCTTTGTTTATTTTTTTCCAAATCTCTGGAAATGCATTTATATATATTTTTTGAATCCTGTATTGTGTTCTTTTTGTTATTGTCATGCATTTAAATCTTTGTGAAATGGGTTACCCTGTGGAATAAATTGAAATTGAAATTTTAAAATGACTAATTGTTTTCACTTGCAAAACTGCTCAAATAAAAGAAAAGGGCTTCCTTTGGCAGAGCAATAAGTTTTTACTATGAAAAGACATGGTAGTATGTAATGTCCAAGACCATTGTGCACCATAGTATATCGACATACAAGCAGTATACTACGCATGACTAGTTCAGACAATAAAAACAAATTCCTTATTGGGAAAGAAAACAGCTTGGGTAACCATAATTTTACTATCACAGATGTAAAAAAATGAATATTGCTTATGGATTTTATTCTATAAAAAATATTGAAAGTATATGCTGTACGGGAATAACTTGTTATTTTGTTTTTTAATTAAACTGAGATATTAAATTTAAAAGATGCCATGTAGTTGGTATGATCCTATGAAGAACGTGAAGACTTAAATGACATTCTCCCTAAAATAGATATTTGGGATTTAAATTAATGACTGCAAAATCTAACCGGAATTACCACTAAATAGACCAAAATCATGAGCTATATGTAGAATCGAATCCAAAAGTCTTCCAACAAAGCTGAGGGTGCCACAGTCTCAATGGTTTGAGATTTCATTTCCTATCTACCAGCTCAAGTTCCATGACCGATTCCTAATTCATGAATTACTATTTGAATATCATGGGGATTACACTTTCATTATGGTTATTGAAATTTGTCTTACATTCCAGCATCATTCCTGATGAATATGTCATAATATTTGGTTACTCATATTCATAAAACAACTTCCTTGAAATAAATGTTATACAGGTTACATTTTCATAGTTTTGGGCTTTTGTGATGGTTGTTAGTGATTGCAGTCTTAAAATATTGTAATTTACCACATTATAATTGCCCTGCAATGCTCTCTCTCTCTGAAAATCTCAAGCCGTTGAGACAGCTGCACCCTCAGCTTTGTCAGAAGACTTTTGGATCCAATCATACACATAAATTTCTATTATATGCTCACAAATTAAAAACTCATACATACACTTAAGGACTTTTGATTTTTTAAAATACAGGTCCACTTATAGTCACATGCTCAGTTCATCATTTATTTCTTAAACATCATGGAATATTTTGGAGTACATTTAAGTAAAAAATTTTAAGGATAATAAATAGAAGGATATGAGATCTCACAGAAAACTTTGCGACATATTTTTGGTTGAATATAAGAAACACAGGTGTGAAGTCCCTCAAGGGGTAAAATTAACACAATTGATACAATCCCTAGGAGGAAACTCAATTCAATTCATTCAACAACACAAGAAAATAAACTTCAGTTCAATCAAAATTCTCATCTCATATTAACTGCACTATACATAAGAAAATATTGTTGAGCATGCTTCATTAAATTTCCAATATAACTTCATCTTAATTGCAAGACATGTTAAAGAAAATTACTGTATTAAGTTATTATTATTATACTCATTTACAAGTAAAATTGTATATGAAATGTATTATATTCCATGTGATTATGAATATAATAAATAAAATTTCATAAAATCACTATTGCAATCAGAAGTTTATGAAATCAAGTTCTCGGACAATCCTTACAGTAACTGTAAGGGTGGATTTCTCTTCATCCCACTTTGCACTCCCCGTATCTGGATCCACTTCATGAGGTAAAGGAAGTCCCAACCTGTAAAAAAGACTAAATGAATAAAATACTAATAATTGGAAATGGTTTTATATAATAAATACATTAATTAAACTTAATATTTTTACATTAATTAATATTTTTACAGATATCAATAGCATTCAAACAGAATAAAATTGGTTTTATTATGATGCATGTAGGACTTGTTTCACAAGTGGTTCAGTTAAGTGCCAACCAATCACAAATTTCAACCTGAAGGTTGAATTGATAAGTGAGCATAGAGCTCACCTGTTACTAATCCAAATGGAATTTAAAAAATCCACATACCGTTGTAAGGGGATCAGGGCCTTTCCCTATGCCACCTTCACCTTCCCAAGAAGTTCTACTACCCAGAAAATCACTTTCCTTAGACTTAGCGGGAGGTGGGAGGTGTATAGAGGCATCAGAGGTAATTGAGAGGACCTCTAGTCTTTATCAGAGTACTCTAACCACTGGGCTATCACAATCCCTTATGCGCAATAGTAACTGATGTTAATTAACATGTTAAATTACAATAGAAGAGGAATTGAATTTTTAATGAGTTTTAAAAATTACTTCCTCTATCAGGGATTGCACATAGAAAATGTCTATCATGCCTTTGGCAATGCCTAAAAATTTCACATTACCTTTTTGTACCAAACATCCAAAAGCTTCCAAAATAAAGAGAAATCAGAAATAATATTTACATCTGGTTACTCCCTCATGCTAATTTGATCAAATTGTGATACTTACTGCCTAAAAACAAATGGAAAGAGAATCCATCTATTCAAAGTTATTAGTTATGTGTATTATGAAGTACAAGATTGCCTTCAGCAAGAAGTACAAATAATGTCACCAGAATTGGGCAATCCAGAAGAAATTTTCAAATGCCTCTTTGGGCATGGATTATGCAAAGTTTTTTCTCCAGGTAAATTCTTGGGCAAAGTATAAAATTTCTATAGCCTTTGAGGAAATCTGAAAGCTGACAGTCACATCACAAGGAGAGGTAGATATAGTTATTCACATAAATATGTATTCAAACATCAACCTGGAATGATCACACACAAATTATCAAATGATCATCCACAGGAGAGCAAAGGTAACCATATATAACTCATAGTGGGTCATGGGCTCTGGGACAAGGTTTTACACTAAATGTTGTTGTAATCATCACACTTATCCAAATTATTCCCAATTAGAAAGTTAATGTATTTTATTTCCTCTAAATTTATATTAAATGTGTAGAATGTTTCATTTTGACACTATTAAAATCCTATCAATCAGTGACCATCAAAAACAAATTATGCTTCTCACTTACAGATAATAATAACATCAATATTCTAACATTTAAAATTAATTGTTATATGTATATAGGTATGACCTACCACTACCTTTACCATATAATTCTAATCAACATCTTTTTAGGCCAGGGTTAGCATTCATTTAAGCATGAGGAATGTGAAATTTACAAATTCAGCGAAGAAGGCTAATTCAAATTCTTTGTGACTCCAGAGGATACCTACAAAATTCTGATACTCAGAAAATGCTCCAAAAATTCAGGTGGAGCTGGCCAAAAGTATCAGCCAGATTTCATCTCAGTACTCTACCATTTAATAACATTGATGGTTTTGGGCATAACTTTGTGGATATATACCTTCTTGGGATAAAAAGGAGAAATAATTTAGTTTTTGACTTGTGGAACTAAAAACCTTATGGTAGGAAAAATTCATTTGTCTTTCTTAGCCAATGCTCTCCATTTTGTAGCCAAGTTCTTTGCCTATTCCCATACTCTTCAATTAATCTGGCCATATATCATAATTATACTTGATACAGATTGTAATTAATTCAACTTTATTTCAAATACACAAGGAGCTTAAGTATAAGAATCATAAATTAAATAAAAAATAAAGTTTGAGCATCTCTGTCCCAGTTACCCAGTGTAAAGTGTGAAAAGAAAGCATGAAAAGAAAACTACATCAAAATTACAAACCTGTACAATGGAGATCGGATATCAATACGTGTTGGCTGGACATTCAGATCAACTCTGTCACAAGATTCACCCTTTAAATCAATGGTCACAACCATATCCTCACAGCTAGAAGTCATAGGGGTTTTACCTCCCATCTATTAAAACATAACGCATTACAATGTATAACTAAAGTATCAAATTCTGGCACAAATATTTTCTGTCACTAATTGATTCTATGCTTAAATGTATTAAGAATGATGAATTAACACAAAGCAAATTGACTATAATGTCATAAGCCATAAAAGTAGAAATTTCAGAACAAAAGTTTAAGATAGAATGCAAGGATTTGAATAGGTAGCCATGTTTAAGTACGAAGGAACTTGTTAAACAATAGGCATTGACTGTAATTTTGATTTAAGGGCAAGAATAAAACTATGGATAGAGGCCCTCAATAAGAAGAAGAATCTGTTCCTTTCAGAGGAACAAGTATAATAACATAAGCGTACAACAGGAAGAAAGGTTGGATAAGGTCTTGTCTGCAGCAGAACATCTTGTTAGCAGATGTCCTGGAATAAAAGATATAGGTGAAAAAGACAAGATGATGTAAGAAGTTGAAGCTGGTAGAAATAATCAAGGTGGGTAGGATAATTTAGCGAATGATAATAATAATAATAAAATGTCTTTATTGGGTCGAGATTGAGACTAGATAGTCCCTTATTCCACTTAAACCCTTGTTACAATTTGTTGTTACATGAAAGTAAAATATTTTACAAAAAAAAAATTTAAAGAAAGATTTAAAAAAATAAAATAATAAAACAAGATATACATTATGCTATATTTACTAAACATGTAGAAAGATATTTACAAGTGCGTGGGGAAAAACGTAAGAATAGTTGACTGTTATTCTTGATGAAAAAACCCACACAAGAAGAGGGATGTGAAAAACCTGTGAATCCTAATGATAGAATAGCTACTATGTGTAATAATGATTTTGTAAATTATTATAGAAACATACATAAATATACATATTACACACATACACAAAATTACATACAGATTTAACAAAAAAATATATTACAATAACAATGATACCTATGCATAAACACACCTTGCTATATAGCACAAAAATTATAAATATAAAATTTAAAAAAAATAATAATAATAAAATAATAAAGAAAAAAAACTTATACAGACATACATATATATACAACTATTCACACAGCAATACACACAACCATACAAACATTGATACACATAACGATACAACCATTCACCCTACCACACATATAACCACACACACATACACCCCATTCACATGCATGATGAGAGTAATAGAAGCAGGAGGTATGGAGAGTTTCCATGGAAATTTATGCCTAAGGGCAGAGAATAATTAATATTCAACTGGAAAGGAAAGTAGTGAGTAGGTACTTGAATTCTTGTCATTTATTCACTTTTAATAAAATCACTATTTTGAAATGTGTTAAATTATCATTATCTTCCTTTACATCTTGATGAATATTACAAGCATTCTCACCTTCCCTATACATTATTATTTCATGTCTCAGCTTCTTTAGGTAATGCCACCGAAAATTTCACATTAAGTTCAAGTAAAATATGGAGTACATATAGTTTTTGTTGTCACTGACATGATAAAAATGAAAAAAATATTGTTTGACTGATTCACAATTTTTTGTGAAAAAATGTTCCCTTCCTTTTTTCTAGATGAATGTTTGGACTCCTACTAGTAATTTCCTATCTTAAGTCAAATATTTTTAGTCCTAAGATTTATTGTTTTAATTAGGCTCCTGAAAATAAGGATAGATTACATTTTTCTAAATAATTTTTAATGTACATTGAAACCCGTCTCAAGTGGCCACCAAATAATGGCCACTGAAGGAGGTGACTCCTGGATAGAGGGGAAATTTACAAGGTTCTAGAAAAATAGGGCTGCTCAAGGAGGTGACCAATGAATAATAGTGGTCACCTCCTTAAGCATAAATATGTAAACATATAAATGAAAAATCATCAATTTGGAAGTTGATGCATGCAGATTAAACCTAAATTGCCTAAATGTTCATTTTGAATGTGTATATATGCAAAGGGACATGTTCCTTTTGTAATGCTGCCTGCACTTTCAACGAAATATGTAATATGTTTAAAAATCATATGATTAAGGTTTCAGGGAAAAAATCCAGTTATTATTCAGATTTTAATGAATTCATTAGTATCAGTAATTAACTATATCTCAATGTATGCCAATCATTAACTATCTTTCTATCAATCACATCAGTTATATCCCAAATATTTTTTCACCAACCACTATGTTGACCCAAGAAAAAAAATTTAAGAATCATTATTCTTTATGTCATATTCGGGTTTATAATTCTATTTCTCCATAATGAGTAATATGATAAATTTGATCAAAACTATTTACCTGAAGATAAAGGTCTTCTGGGCTCACAGATTGTCTATATTTTATGTCATATTCTGGTTTCTTACGGTGGTCACTATGGTTATCAAATTTCATTTCACCCACCTCATTCTCATCCCATATTTCTTTAGAATCCTTTTCCGTGTCTTTACCTATTTCTTCCCTTTTATTACTTGGCTTGACAGGGCCAATATGACCAGGACCTGAATAAAAATCATTTAAATTTCCCACTCTACTACATCAAAAAACATATAATTCAATAAAAAATAATAATTCAAAGAGTCAAATAATGTATTTTGCCATAATGAATGAGACTTGCCAATTTTGGAATGCCCGGCAGCTGGAAACTCATCATCACTATCAGATTCATTTTCAGATTTAAGGAGATTTTTCAGACACTTTACGCTATCGAAATCCATTCACGATATTGAGCTTTTCTTTTGAAGATTTGGAATAATTTATAACTCTCTAAATACACCTATAGAATATCTTAAATTAATGCGTTGATATGGCAGCGCTTAAGTTACCATAGCGACCTCATTTTAAATTCACCCGCCAGTGATGGTTGGCAATATAGTACACCTCAAATACTTCTTAAGGAATGTGAAGTCAAAAATAAATCAAACCGTTTTTTCTTAAATTTCAACCCGCAAGATGAAATAATGTTTTGTGTTATACGCTGAGATGATAAGTGTAAATAAACGATTGGGAATTACTTCCAGTGTTCCAGTATTGCCTCATCTAATTCTAGGGTGCACCACAAGCCCGCCACGGAATCAAGATTGCCGGAGTGCTCACGATGTCCGAAGTAGCGGGAGAGAAGTTGTCGAAAAAGTATGTATAATAGTTTCACCCGTGTGCTAACTTACTGTAAGTAAAAACAGACAAATTTTCTTCGATTCCCCACTAAAAATTTTTGTTTGTACACTATGATGGGGAAAGGTTCAAATACCATGTGGCAACTTCATGCTTGATTAACCTTATCAAAACGTTCGGATTAAAGTAGTTGTCTGGTTTCCGCTTTCAAGAAGTTACAATTTCATCGTAATGCTATCATTCATCAAATTATGTTATATTAGTGCCGTAGGTCACGATAGTTTTTCCTGTGCTTACCATTGCTTCGGGCATGTTTGCTGATAAATTTAGCCTTCTGAGGATGGCCGAGTGAGAGGATCGAGCATTTCCCTTCTTATTGAAGGACATCATGCTGTCAGTAGTGCGAAAAGTTGGCAAGAGTTTTTTGTTGAAGACTGTGGACATAGCTCCATTTCTCAACGAAGGCTATGCTTTTGGATGTCGCTCCTATTGGTTCTCGGCCACCCTCCAAGGCAAGAGGTTCGTCTTTGTAATGGAAATGATAGATGATCTTATGAGATGGTGTTATCATAGTTACCGCGTATGCTATAAAGGAATATTAGTTCATATCCTTTTAAATCACTTCAATATGCTGAGTTATGTTTAACTGAGTCTTCCACTGCTACAGCAGGATATAGATGAGCACATTATTCATGTAATTTTTTAAAAATGTGGTTTCTCTTACAGTGAGCTGAAACGGCGAATGAAGGCCGAGCAGAAGGCAAAAGAAAAAGCTGAAAAAGAGAAGCAGGAAGGGCCAAAAAAAGAACAAACTTCATCGAAAAAGAAGATTGATGTGGCGCAAGATGAGGAAATTAGTCCCAATGTAAGTATGTTACATGATGAAGATGATCCCTAGTAATAGCAGTCTCCTTGGCCGCGATCGTTATTGTCTAGCCATTTAATTTTTTGTAAAACTGTAAATCGTTTCTAATTTAAGTGATTTAAGGCTTTCTATGTCAGCACTTATTGTAAGTAGTTTTCCCACTTCATTTCTACAGGAATATTTTAGGTTACGTAGCCAAGCAATCTCTCAGATGAAAAATGTTGCTGGAAGTGGTGAACTGAACCCTCAGCCCTATCCACACAAGTTTCATGTCTCCATTTCTCTAGAAGACTTCATTGAAAGGTACAAGAGTCTTCCAGAAGGTCAAATCATCGATGATGATGAAGAAAGTATTGCAGGCAAGTATCAGTGGAATTGTAGTTCACATGTATCTCTCAAGTTTCATTTACCATAAATGATCACAGTATTGAATGTATTTATTGGAACGGGGGTGGGAATATTTTGCTATCCCAACTTGACGCAAAGTAATTTCTGGTATATTCTGACAATTCGTGTGGAAGCTCTATTTAATGAGAAGTTACTCAAATTGTGGAAGTGACAACTCCCAAAGTTTCCTTTTTAATTCTTATTACCATTTATATAGTCATAAACTAATAGTAAATCAGTCACAAATACAAAAGAATTTCGTTGTAGTACCTCAAATTATCTCATCAGGCTATATATTGTTGCTGATATACTGCTCTGAAAAGAGTAAGGAAAAGAATGACTAATTTAGTTGTCACGTAAGGGAAGTACTAGGTGCACACAAAGTAATAATTGATTTGGTTGAAATTAATGAGATCCTGAACACCTAACGGGATCGAATATTTTATGTCCTAAAATTCAGTACTATTATTATTCTATCAATAAGTTATTTGAATGGGTTATGTTAATAAATTCCTGTGGTGTTTGTGTGAATTATGTATATTCAGAGTTAGAGACATTCCTTTTCTTAGGTTTCAAAATGTCCCGTAGTTACGGTTTCTAAAAATGTATAAAATCTGATGAAATCTTTTGACAACTGTTTGTGTGCAACAGGACTAATGTAAACAAGATCTTGCTACTGCCAAGAAAGGTCAATAAATTAACCTAAAATAATTTAAACTATTGGCTTTCTGCAATGCTACCCTAAGCTGCTGGGCATGACCCACACAAGAGGCATTTTGGAAAAGTATGCACTATTTTGGTATGAAAAATGAAACGTGAACTTCATTGCTAATTTTATTTTTACCAGAAAGGGTACGACAAAACTACTTTTCTATATAACTTTTACCATTGTTAACACACACGTCATATCTGCCAACTCATTATTTTAATCACACTTCTAGAAACAAGAGTTGCAATAGTGAATGTTAAAAATTGCTGACTGTGAGGCTGCAAAAATTATGCTGTTCAACGATAAATAGTAGTTTCAATGTGATTAGATGTAGAATTGTGATGGTATATGAGGATGCCTGACCATGTGTCAATGTTGCCAACCAAAAGTTTATGATAGTTGGGACAAATTCCAACATCCGCCTAACTGCTTAGAATCAAGTGGAAGGCACTCATATCTGTATCTGAACTGACCCCTGCTCGATCAATGCTGTGATAATGCCAAAAGTTATCTTCAAGGATTGGATCACTCTATGAAGAGGAAATGGAAAAATTAGTTAACTGATGAGATGAGTGCCTTAATATCAATGGAAATAATCTGTGAAATAGCATTGTGTTCCCTGCCTTGTAAAATTAAAATTAAGCCAGAAAAGTTTTTCATTATTTAAACCAAAACCTTTTACTTTCCGAACACACCTCAGTTTAATTCAATATTTGAGTGTTTCTCCACATCCTGTTATCTGTATGTGGCGACAGTTTCTCCAGCCATCCTGCTGTTACTTGAGGTTAGTTGTATTAATGCCTAAAAAATTCAAATCATATTTAATTGTCGTCCCCTGGAGGAAGATCAAACCTCTTAGGTATTTTTTTAATACAAGATAAAATGACCACCAGCCACAGAAGGCAGGCCCTTCCAATCCATTGATTTGTCATAGTTTCCCACTTACAAAAACATTACAGCTTGGGCAGGTTGAATGCCCTTTATGAGTAGCATTAATATGTCAAGTTGGATCAACCAATTTGGTCTTTTGGAACAACAAGAATGATGGAAGATTATGATAATTGATTCCATTAACAGATAATGAAATAATGGAATGTCTTGAAATTTCCTTGTGATGAGAGTACATTTAGTCCTATTCTATTGTGTGCTCATATATTGTCATTGTCATTTTTTTATCATTTGAGTTTCAATGGCAAACTTATTCAAGTTGTCTGCAGGTTTCTATTTCAACAAATTTTGCAAAAGAAGGAAAACAAGCAATAACGATTATATGTTGTATGTTGCAGGTATCCTATTCATTCCTTGTAAAACCTGGTAGCATAATAATCGATAGGACATAAGGGTTCACCATTTCCCCTCTTGTTTTTTTCCTGTTGATTTTATTTGAATTGTTTTATTTTTAGGCCGAATTCATGCCATTAGAGAATCGGGATCAAAGCTGATCTTCCTTGATGTTCGAGGGGAGGGCGTGAAGCTGCAAGTCATGGCAAATGCACGATTATATGAGTCAGAGGAATTGTATGCCACAGACATGGGAAGGTTACGTCGTGGAGATGTAATTGGTGCTGTCGGACGACCAGGAAAGACTCAGAAAGGAGAACTTTCTATTATTCCAACCAGGGTGGTCCTGTTGTCACCTTGTCTGCGTATGATGCCTCATTTACACTTTGGACTCAAGGATAAGGTTAGAATGTCATAATGTCGTACAACTTTTTAGGTGAAAGTCGCAATGAAATGGTTAAAGAAAAATTTGTGCAAGGTTCTCTTCCTCTGGCTTTTTCAAAAGGTAGCTCTTGTTTTGACATGGGTAAAACTTTTGTGGTTTACTTAAAATTGTAAAGAGTAACAAATACATTGAGAATAATGATTTTGAATGATTTGTGTTTGAATTTATTTAACGGAATGAACAAAAAAAACAAATGATGTCAATGAGAAAATAAATTTTCCCTTTGTGCATTGAAGTCAAAGGTCATGCACTAGGTATGGTCTTATCATATGTAGTATTGGATCCATTTAAAATTAGGTTTTTCATTTCCCACTAAATTTTTTAATGTGTGAACCTTATTTTAACCCTTTTGTGCCGAAGCCCTAAACTGGTATACAGTCCCTGCATATGAGTGTTCAATAAAATGGGAAAATGAAGAAAAAGGAAAAATAACCAAAAAAAAAAGGTCATTCGTTCTGGGGATTCTGAACACACATTATATGGGTCGTTCGTCACAAAAGGGTTAAACTGTCTCTATAGTAACCCCTAATAACTCCAATTAGGTATTTAGTTAAAGTTAATAAATAACACTGATCAATGTTTTTTTCCTCTCAGGAGACCCGATTTCGGCAGCGATACCTTGACTTAATGCTCAACGAGAGGGTCAGAAAGACATTTGAAGTGCGTGCACGTGTTGTGTCTTATGTGCGACAGTTTTTGGATAAGCTTGGGTTCTTGGAAGTGGAAACTCCAATGATGAACACCATTGCAGGTGGAGCCACAGCAAAGCCTTTTATCACACACCATCATGAGCTGGGGATGGATTTGTTCATGCGAATCGCTCCCGAACTTTATCTGAAGGTAATCTAAAGTGAATGTAATGGTTAAGTAGCTTAGCACTAATACCTGGTGACTGTTTCAACACTTTTGAGAAATTTCGTTTCTCCTACAGATGCTTGTTGTTGGTGGGCTTGATCGAGTGTATGAAATTGGAAGGCAGTTTAGGAATGAAGGAATTGATCTAACCCATAATCCTGAATTCACCACTTGCGAGTTCTACATGGCTTATGCTGATTACAATGATCTCATCAAGCTTACAGAATCCATGTTAGCAGGTAACTATTTAATGTGATCTAAGATCATAGCCCATTGCATGAATTACTTAACTGGTCTTCCTGAAATGATTAAATCCGGCCTCGGTGGCAGTGGTATAACGTCCTCATCTGCCAATCTGGAGGTTGTGAGTTCGAATCCCAGCTAGGTAGAAAATCGCTTTCAAACTATTCCATATTTATATAATAATTTTACAGTAAAATTGTCTTTATTAAAATAAATATGTACCTCCAATTTACAATGTTGACCTTCAAGTTTGCATAAAATCTCTCACCTTCTAAGATATTACCTTTATTGATATTGCCTTGATATTTTATTTGATCATATTTTCAAAATTTTTGCTCATATTTACAGTTTAATATTGTGCATACTATTTCCTTCATTGTTCTCTGGCTATATCACTTATCATGGTATATTTCTTTAATGTATCCTCAGATGTGTCTAGCTTTACAATATTCATTCAGCAAAAAAGGTGTACGATAAAGTATTGTTAAGTGTTATTTGTTTTAAATTTGTTGACCTATTATTTTTTATCTGTTGAATTTTTATTGTACTAGAACAAATCTTTAGTGACATTCTTCATTGTTTATATTTGTTGATAGTTAATAACCCTGTAATTTTCAATTTGCAAAAATGAAAATAAACTTTTACCATAATATTTATAACGAAGTGATTAGATTTTTCCCATTTTTTTAAAGCACTCATCTTGATATAATTTAGTATAATAATAATCATTTTTATGTTTACATAGCCTGGCCTTTTATTTACTTGTCATAAGTATCATCAGATGGCCATGTTTTTTTTCCTATGATTTAAATTATTTTTTTTCTCGCCCACATCATTGGTGTTGCGCAATTGAGCAAGTAGGTACAAAACTGGCATAAATCTTATTTTTTATATTAATAATAATACATTTTAAATATTTTGTGAGATATAAACCTTCAGTCAGCCTCTTTAGTCCACTAAGACTAAAATGCCATGCACCAACTTTACATTTAGTTTGTTCTGATTGTGAAAATTTACTATTATGTATAGGTGTATCATGCATCTAGTGTTTGAATATAATGTACTCTTTTTTAAAGCGTTGAGTTTATCCACCTTTCTTTCCACCAGGTTTGGTTTGGAGTATATTTGGCACATATAAGATAGAGTATCACCCTGATGGTCCCGAAGGAAAGGCCATCGAAATTGATTTCACCCCTCCTTTCCGGAGGATTTCCATGTTTCCTGCTCTGGAGCAGGCATTAGTAAAGGCCAGCGGTGGAACAAGTACTGGGAAGGATTTGCTTCCGAGTCCTTCCAAATTGACCACTGATCCTGCTGGATCAGTGAAAATATTGTCCTCTCTTTGTGAAAAGCATGGAATAGAATGTCCACCACCCAGGACTCCTGCCAGGCTTTTGGATAAGGTTAGTACTCTAATTTTTCATGGTATCAGTTCTCTTTTGCCGCAGGCATTTATTTGACTTGTTAGTGTGTGATTTGGTCTCCAGGTGAATTTGTCACCCCATGGATACTCCAGAATCAAGCTTGATATCGTGTGAATTTCACTAGTCTAGTATTTCTTGCTGTATGTCCATCTACCATATTGTTGTGAAACTGTTAATTACAATTATAACCCAGCTGGGCTAATTTATTGTTCATTTAAACTCAAGTATGTTTTAAGCAGAAGTGAAAATACATCTGCATTTAGCACATGACACCATACGTTATAGCATATCAATGTGATATATTAATTACAATTTGTATTTCATTGGTAGCAAATTTCATGGAACTGTGAGGCATAAATGTTACTAGTAAATGCTTGATTTTATGCCATATTTTAACTTTTGCTTTAATTATATTAAAGTTGTAAAAATTCATAAAATTGTCATTTAACTGAAGTAATGCATAATAAATACATGTTGTTTTAATTTTAGTTTTTAATTCTTTTTATCTCAAGAAACAATGTCACAGTATCATAACATTGTTTGGGATATGTTTTTAACATATTGAAATTCTGATACTATACTTATTTCTCATTTAACAATGCATTATACATGTTTCAGCATATTCATGATAATTAAATCTGGAAGCTTATTTTTGATAATAACCTCATGTGCAAGTTTGATGAAAAGAATATTGAAAGTCATCCCATAAAACCCTAAATCAAAAATTTTGATGGTTCCACCCACCTTTTTTTGACTGGCTCAGGAATTGTTGTCAGTTAAATCTAGTTCTTTGGAAATAATCAGGATTTTGCTGAGCTTTTGACTAATGATAGCGTTGCCCAAATGTTTGTCCAAATTTCCATAATCATTAATGTATTCTTGTGAGATCATTTCTACTGGCTATGCTATGGCACACCCCTGTTTAATTATTATAGAAACTATTCTCCCAAGCATAACTCTCCTATGGATGTGTGGCTATATATATTTTGCCACTCTTGATATTTTCTGGTTCATAGTTTATTGGGTAGTAATTGGATTTGATTAAATGATATTGATGTCTTATTTGAAGAGAAAAGTCACATGTAGCTCATGTTCTGTTTGCCTGTCCCCCACACACCTGCTTGGAGCCTTTGCATTTGATGTGTAATTTGAGAAATCATCTGAAAACCAAAATGTACAAATGCCATCAAATCATTTGCTGGGGTTTCATTTGATTTTTATTTTTAATGGTGTTGTTTATGAGCCTTCAACTATTACAGCTTGTGGGGCATTTCCTTGAAGAAAAATGCATCAGCCCAACATTTATCTGTGATCATCCCCAAGCTATGAGCCCTCTGGCAAAATGGCATCGATCCATACCAGGTCTAACGGAAAGGTTTGAACTTTTTGTTATGTGCAGGGAAGTTGCCAATGCTTACACGGAATTGAATGATCCTGTTGAGCAAAGGAACCGATTTGAACAACAAGCCAAGGTTTGTATTATGGTCATAACCAAGATAGAGAATTTATTGATTTGATTTTCTTTGAGTGCTTTTGATTTGTTCTCAATTATCTGTAGATGATTTTCCACTTGCTATTAAATTGTAGTTGATTACATGACATTTTGTTATGTTGATTTGAATGAAGTCTCAGGAAAAATAACTATGGTAAAATAATATTTTAAATAGTTTTCTTACTAAGACTGCTAACTGTTGCAAAGCTGTATGTTATGCTTTCATTTTTGACACTATTTCTCCTTTCACTTTAATATACAATATTAATTCCAAGTTATAATAGAAAAACTTAAGTTAATTATGTTGCAAGAGAGTATATGTAATTAAGATTGTTCTCTCATAAGTTAATATTTTTTAAATAGTGCTAGTCAGTTTGAGATTCATTATTTTGAATCTTCTTGTTTTACCAATTTTCCCGTCTGTCAGTGGTTGGAATTGAGTTGTGTAGCTTATGTTTTATATTCATATGCCAAATACCCTTCCTGAAGTAACCCTTCACCATTTACCCATGATTGATGACTAGTTTCACTAGTTTACTCCTGTTAGCAATAGCAATAGTTAATAATAGCAAAATTACACAATGTAGAGGTAAAATTTGTAACGTAAATGAAGGCTGGGGCAAATATTTCACTTCATTAAACAGGATTTTTCGAAAAATGGGGGTTAAATAATGAGAGGTATTCATTCAACAATGCATTAACACAGGAAGTTGGCCTGGACCATAGCATTCATTCATTAAACAGGAGTTTTCATTAGGCGGAGGTTTGTTAGGTTAAAACCAATACAGCTTTACTGTATTGGTTTTATAGTGGAAATGAATTTGTATTGCAAATTTTGGATAGCACCTAAGTATACTTCTGAAAGGTAATGGTTTTTTTTTTTTATATTTCAGGACAAAGCTGCTGGAGATGACGAAGCCCAAGTAGTGGATGAGAACTTTGTCACAGCTCTTGAATATGGATTACCTCCAACTGCTGGATGGGGCATGGGAATTGATAGGCTAACTATGCTGTTAACAGATGCAAACAATATTAAGGTCTGTATAGAAAAAGAATCCATTATCCCATTTTGCTTTGTTCTTGTACTTTTTTATTTGCAAATATTGAATACAGTAGAAGTCCGCTATAACAAGAGCCGATAAATGACGAAAAATCTCTCGTTATAATGCACACTCGTTGTAGCTGACGGTCATTTAAATTCACCTCTTTCTGCATTTATAGCAGCACCAAAAGTGGGTGAAAATGAGCAATGAAGTGGTTGTATCAATGCATTGAAAATAGATCATTTCATTTTTTTTTTTAATTTAAAATATTGTCACCAAAACTCACATGTAACTAATTTACGTCAAGCATTGGTATTATCTTTGGCAACGTTTCATGAACAATCATAGAAAAGGTATGACCTACGGTTATCAATTATGATTCCATAAATAAGAGGAGGTTAAAGATATTGTCTGTCGTCCTGGTACTACTATTTGTGAGATAAACTAAGGCCAACACAGTCAAATATGATCTCCATCACTCTGGGATAGAGCCAGTGAAAAGTATATTCCCCCCTTGTTTGTTTGCTTCCCCCCCTCTGACTTTGAACTCCTTTTACTTGCTTGTTGATGAAAAGGGGACCTCCTGTTGTTGACAGTCTCTCCCTACCAGTCTGACCTTCAACTAATACCTTTTCCTGCACTGTCTGCAAGTCTAGCTCACCGCTC
>WURS02474424.1:1199058-1227835 GCA_011762765.2 Rhinocypha anisoptera
AATATAAATAATATAAATAATATAAATAATATAAATAGTATATATAGTATATATAGTATAAATAATATAAATAATATAATATAAAAAAATAATATGGTTTATAAAATAGTAGTTACTATTCGTTTGTGTATAAATACATGCGTCAAATAAAGCGAAAGTGGGAATTGTTCCTGCATTAAGATTAATTGATGAGGGTATTCTAAAGATAAAAATGAAATGTTTTCACGCGTTGTTATCAGTTATCACGGAGCGGCATTTATATGGATTTTTCCGTATACTTTGGTCATTTTCACGTGTGTGCTTTAATGTATTTTCGGATGTATTTGTTTTCGCGAGCGATTTGACCTTTGCACTTTTGAGATGGGGAAATTCAATCCGGAATGATTTTTTTTTCCGCGAGCGTCGGACTCAGTAGTAACTGACAGAAATGTATCTGGACGCGATACGTCGACCTGGACGAATGGAATAAAGTGGACTTTTGTGTAAAAAATAATGGGATTTTTAACAACTGCCTTTCACGGAAATTGCGTGCGGTCAGGTAACATTCATTTAAATTCGACTGGGAGGAATTTAGAGAGACTTTTGTGAGAGTAACAAAATCATGAAATTTTAACTAGGCCTTTTTATTCCGGAATTTTCAAATTTTGCTTTTATCCTAAGGAAACTTTGGCTTCATGATGAAGATTTACCTTTCTATGTGATGAATTGTTGGAGAAATAATTGAACAGACTTTATTTAAGGAATAATAAATATTTTTGCTAACAGGAAGAAGTTATTATTCCTTTTATTTCTGTCTCTAGAGTGATCGGATATTGACGAAGAGAATACACAAATGTAACTTTTCTCCAGAGAATTTTTCACATTTGGATGCATGTTCTCAAAGTCATGAGTTGGTTTTTCTGGAGATACACCAATAAATGAAATTTTAAATGATAGGAAAACTGATTCCATATTGTCATAATTCAGGACAAGTCCTACCGATGCTAAAGTATAGGAAAGATAGTTACACTATAAATATATCTCTTGTGGATCTTGAATTTTTTAATCCGTTTTTCTACCGTCATAATGGAATTCCACAGAGCCTTGGCCTCAAATATCTTTCAAGTGAAATTTTATAGGTAATATCTTAGAGTGAAGAATATATATTATTGTATATTTTACATAATGTAGTTTTAACTCTGTCGTTATATCCATTTTAAAAAGGTGGAGCCACAAAATTTTGAATTTCAATAATTCGTTATCATATTCCACGTTTCATCGTTCGTTTAGAAGCAGTTTTATACTACGAGAAGAAAAATTCAAGTAAAATACTTTTGTGGTACCTATTCGCGTGGTTCATGAGTGCTAGAAATACCTGCAGGTGTGTAACCCATGTCATCCACACCACTTGCGGCACAGTTGGGTCGGAATTTCTGCTTAAAAATGCAAACCAAAAGCACTTCTTATTCAGACCAAGAGACCATGATCAGTGAAATCATGGTTCACGTCGTTTGTCGAACAGTCAAGAATTGGAGACGACCGTGGCCAATCGCGATCCTATTGGTGATAAATGAATCGATTTTATATCGAATGGCGACGAATTTGATTGAGCTCAAGCAGTCTGCGACCTGAAAAATCATTCATAAGTTTCGCGGAGCAATTCGAATGCATTTTTAGGTCGTCTAGGTCGTTTTTTTTTTTAGGTTTTTCGCTTAATCTTTCGAATGTTGGTTCCTTGCAAATTGACAAAGGCAGTTATTGGCCACAGCCACGCTTTTAATGCGTCTCAGTTTCGGGATCCCAACTATTTCATTTTAACTCTCGCCTATCTGTCGAACACAGATCAAAAATTAAACGTACGCACTCAAGAAATTATAAATGAAGATCGTAAATACAATGAACTCTACTACAGTTTCAGGTTTCACTTCATTGTAAATACAGATTGGAGAGACATTAGTCAGAGGTGACGTCCGAAGCAGATGGAAAGAAGAAAGCGCAAATAATAATCCTGCAAGTAAAAACACTTGTGATTCCACTCGATATTTTATTTTCGATTATTCCACTTCGATTTTTAATTACCTGATGATGACACAACGTGTCGAAACCCCTAGGTCGTGTTAAAATAAAATATCGAGTGGAATCACAAGTGTTTTTACTTACCCTATTTCATTATGGATAGGTTCCACGTAGTGAAGCCTGAAAGCGTTACATTTGTAGTTGAGGAATATTGTTTAATATTTCCATACGAAACAGCTGACATTATTTCCAGTAACATATATATCCTTACATGTATGTACTTCTGTGATGATTTTTCTTTTAAATGTTCTCCTCCAGAGTTTTTAAATGCTCCCAAAAATATTGTCAATACGTAATTCAAAAATTGTTTGATTATGCATGCATTCAGTATCTTTCAATCATTTGTAGTTTATTCTGTTAACAATAAGTTTTTTTGTAGAATAGGATTAGTGTGACTACACTTGTAAACAGATTATCGAAACAGACCATCCCCTGTGGCATTCTAAACTCTTTCTGTGGATTGTCCTTTTATTCCTGCCTCTTCCTACCCTTCTTAATGCTAGTGTTTTTCATTGATTTCTAGTTACAACTCCCCCTAGCCGACGCATAGGTTCCATTGCTGATCTTGATCCAGTAAATGATTTCTATGGCTCTCTGACATCTGAATATAAACCACCCGCAGGTGATGGTAGAAACTCTTATGGGAGTCAAATGCAGCAGCAGCAGCATATGCATGCACCACATTCAAGCCAGGCACCAGTCTCTCAACCACAGCACCATCACCAACAAGCTCCCTCTCAAGCCGCTGTGGTAAGTAATTGCCATCATTTGCTGTCATACATCCAGAGATCATTATTAAATCCAAATGTTTTCTCAGTGCAACCAAATTTCAAGTGCTCATATTTCCCAAGGTTTCAGCTGATGATTTTAATCACTGAACTAGATGTGAACCATTAAAAATATAATTTTTTAATTTAATTGATGTTTTTATAGGCAAATACATTGAAATGATCTAACACTTATTTAAAATAATTTTATTATGACTAAAAAATATTTCCCCAGGGGGTAAAAGAAGGAACAGCATGGTCGCTGCAAATAAATATTCATGTGGAAACAGCATTGTTCTACTGTAAGATGGGTTTCCACAAAGTTCTGCCTGAGACTGTTGAATATTTCCCATATAACAAGCTGAATGTATTGAATAGATCTAAAAGAAGGAAGTTACATTTACAAATATGACTGAATTAAACCAGAAAATCTAACATGTATGGAACAAAAGAGCTTACTTTGTGTTAATTCATTTTCCCCTCGTTTTAATTAAAGTTGTGTTATCTTGTTCACTGTCAATATTATATTACTTATTTTTCTTTTTCTCCTTTTCAGGGGGTATATAGAGCTTTGTATGATTATCAAGCTCAGGACTCTGATGAAGTATCTTTTGCAGATGGAGATATTATTATTGATTGTACACCTATTGATGATGGATGGATGACTGGAGTCGTTAGGCGTACGGGCCAAAGAGGAATGCTTCCTGCTAATTATGTTGAGACTGTCAACTGATTCCTTTTGCTGGCACATTTTGTAATGCATATTACTTGTTTCAATTTCCCTCCGCCTCTTTGGGTTAGTACTTCCCAAATAAATGCTCTGCCAAGACCAACTTATTAGCGTCCCATCTTCCTTAGTCTTCTGTATTTGAACATATGATAATTTATGTGGGACCAAAAGGCAATAGATAAGTTTCCAAATTTTTAAAACCCTTGTTTTTGATCAGTTTGACTGTTTGATGTGGCATCACCTCTCAATGGGAGTGATGTATGGAAAACAGTATTCTGGATGTTCTCGAGTGTTTTTTTTTTATGTTTAATTACATTTTTTATTTGAAGCACCTCACACATTCCTCATGTGCATTATAAAAGTCATATATTGATACCTTATTTTACTATCTACTATTTATTTTTTCAAACAAAAATGTGTTTGATAAGTAATTATTATTTTTTTTTATGTTAATGCATTTAGTTACTGTAATTTTCTTGAGAACTTCTCAAGAATTCCAAAAAGGTTTGGAATTGGAAAAATCATTGCTATATTTTTTTTTACTATCAACAGCATAGAAAGAAGGTGTATGAAGACTTCATACTCCAGTAATATTTTATTTTGAATGTTTCATTCCATTTTACAAATTTTGTAATATGATTATTGCAATAAGGTCTTGGAAATGTGTGGTGATCCTTTTCCATATTCTGTGATAATCATTAGGAACATGATCATTATTAAGACTGACATTATGGTCAGGTTTTATTATTTGGTTTTTATTTCAGCATGCTCAGGTTCTCATTTGGTTGTAGAAATCCCATGCTCTGGTTGCATTTATTTCAAATAGTTAATTGAAAGGTTTAAATTAAAATTGTTGAGTATCTGCCAATATCCGTCCATACTTGAATTTAGGCTTACAACTGTTATCTGTTGTGATGTGACCACTACATTAGTCATATTATTTTATTCGTTCAAAATTAAAATATTGGTATACTATGTTTAAACACTGCATAATTCCCAAAAATAATATGAAACTAATCTTGTGTCTTTGAAATATAATATGTGGTTTTTGGAAAACTTTTATTGATGTCTAATATATACATTTCAATATGATCGTATGATGCTGAGGCTTCAAGTGCTTCAAATAATAAAATAATTATAAAATGAGAGCAAAGTAGGTTGCTGTCAATTATATTAATTTTGCATTTCATAATGGCTTCTTAAAGCTTAATTGCCCATTATGTATTCAATGGCAGCTTTTTGGGATAAACTCTAAGGGATTGATTCAAGGATTTAACCTCAGCTCCTTGAAAATACACCATTTTTTATAAAAGAGTAGTTAAAATTATTCGCATGTAAAAATATCACTTTGTGTTTATAACTTATGTATTTTATTTCCCATATTCTTGACTAACATGAAATGTCTTTCTTTGTATGCATTCAGTTTTATCTATGACCATCAAGTTACCTTGAGTATAATTCTAAGGATATGTATTTAGCTCAAAGTAACTGCATTTTTTTAACAGCTGGGCTGATATAGTCATATTTGTTTTATATTGCATATAGTCTAACAGAAATGTTAAGAAGCTGATACATTGAGTCTTTGTTCATCAAACTTATTATCTTTATGATATTGTTGTCTTGTGAGACTGAGTTTTTAACCTTAAAGAAATCCTAACAAATCACAGTTATCACCTAAAGGCAAATATTGGTGTATTTCATCAGTCTAATGGCATTTCGTAAGTTGTTGTTTTCCTACAGTGTCAGTTGTAATACAATCAAATGATCAATCAATATTGTTAAATATATTACATATATTTAACTATATAAATAATGTCATTGGTCTTATAAAATTGTATAACTATGTGAACTATGACATAAAATTAGTGGTTGACTATGTTCCCTAATCCTTTTTAATTTTAAGGAATTACTGTAAATACTTTGAAAAGTTACTTGCATATAAAGAGAATTGTAGTTTTATACAAAGGTTTAATAAACATTATTTTAAGGGAAGTTGTGGTTTAATTATGGCTTAATGACTTATCAAAACAATAATATGAAGTTGGTACCTTATAATTTCCATACTTTCCTTTCTCCATACAGTATTCCTTTTTTAAAAGCTACCATTTTCTAACAGCCAAAGCTAATTTTATCAGAGAACACATTATTATCTTAGTGAGAGTCAACATAATGACTTTTTCTCTCCATTTTTACTAAGGTTCCACCATAATCAATTCCACAGTGAAGTAGAAACAACCAAATGAAATTATATCATCTCATAAAAAGGACTGCAGATTCAATTTAGCGGTCCTCCCTACCAGATAGTTGATATGCACATGGTGCTATCTTTTACATACTATATATTATGAAATTCTCTAAATTTTTTATGAATTATGTAGATCCTTTTTAGGTATTCCTGAGATGTTATTGCTGTTTCTGTTTTTAATATATCATAAATACTTGAAAAACTGATTTGCAATGGTTTGAAATATCTAAGGAATTTAAAACTTTAAAAATACTATTATAATTAATAAATAGATATTATAATTATAGATGTTGACCTAAGAGAAAATATTTTAACAGCATTTTATAAACTTATATCCCTCAATGCAAAAAACATTTTTTGTAAGTTATATGATAAATCAAGATATTGCCCTTCACTAATGTTAGTTTTGAACATATATAATATGTAGAAGAAAAATAATAACATGTATGTGAGCAGTGAATATTTTATTGGTTATCTTAAGAAGTCATAATTGTTTGATTGTTTATTTGATTTGATTCCCCTAAATGTGTACGAAAAATTTCTCTTATCTCACATAAAATTCTAGAGTAATTTTTCAAATCTTCTTCCTTTTCTTGCTGAAGACATTCAATCCTTGACTGTAACACAATTTTTTCTACCTCCAAAAATTCAAGCCTGAAATTGATAGTTTTGAAATTATAAAGGTGAAAATATCTTGATAAATTATATCAATGAGTAATGAGGGAATTTGGTTTGTACATGAGGAACTTGAATTTGTAACTCTCATAGTCAAAGTCAGGAGGCAGGAATTCAGATAATAATAGTAATAATGACAACATAGTGATTAGTAAACCTAAAAACTAATTTTTCCATCTCTTTGCTTCTTTCCAGTAGAATATGGCTTATTAGTTCAATTAAAAGAAGCATATATTACATGAAAAGTAATCCATCCATTCTTAAATAAAAATTGGCAGGTAAATTAAATATTCTCTCTGTGCCATTATGATTGGGTGTACAATGCAGCTCAAGTCTCTATTTAAAATTTTCTCAACGAAAATATATATGGATAAATAATTTAGACTAATGTGTTCATTTGATAGTATACTTTAACATCATCCCATTTAAGTTATTTTTACCTGTGTTTAATGTCATCAGGCACTGATGGTTTAATATTACTTGAGTTTTTTCTGGCAGAATTCTTATTGTATGAATTAATTCTTCCAGTAGCAGATTCCAATTCCAAGGATGCAACTTTAGTCTCAAGAATAGCATTCTTCCGTTTTTCAATCTTCAAATTTTTCAAAGCTTTATCTGTTTGAGATTGCTCTTCCGTCAGGCGTTTATTCAAAACTGCCACCAACTCTGTTAACCTAAGTCTTTCAGCCTCAATAGCTTTACTCATGATTCTCAGCTCCTGTTTAAAATATGTCACATGTGTGAATGATACATCAAAACCTGTTGACTAATGTTACAATTTTACATATTTTTGTTGTGTACCCAGTTTTACCATTTGTAACTATCAACTAGTTGTACATTATTGAAGACCAAAGCAATCTATATGTAACATTTGAACATTATTTTCCATGAATTGGCACTGTAGAATTTTAGACTTGTACCAAAACCTAATTCTAAAACTAACAGGATTGAGAGAGGTTCAGTAACACTTTGACTGGAAGTAAAATACAGTTAGAGAATTAGAAATTCAGGTAATTCAATAATATTTCCTTTTCTACTAAGGATTACACCTGTGGCAGTATATTTATTTTTTGTTAGATGATCATTCTATATCTTGCAAAAATTGTATATGTGGTTGATTAGCTGTCCTTTTTTTATTTACACAACCTTGTTTTGTGTTACAGGCTGTATTACTCTATGAAGGATCTTTAAATATTACTATTAATTATATATTACACTAATATTATATACTACAGTAATTTAAAAACGTTAAGCCCCAGTGAAAGTGAGACTATCTCTGGGAAATGTACATTTGTTTCCATGCACAAGGTTCTAATGAGATGGGAAGACAAGTAACAACATCATGAAATATTGTATTACTTATTTCTTCCAGAAACTAGTACAAAGTTAATAAAATTGTCACCAAATCACACATGAGCAGATATATGACGGCAACTTTAGAAGAAAGTAATTCATGGTCAGTTAAGCAATTTGACTTGAATCAATAAAAGAAAGTCCAAAGGCAGTATTGGTTACTATCAAACAAAGTCATTTGGACATTGCTTTTGAATTTTCAGCCATTTAATGCCATTTTCCTTTTCTTGCTGAAACACTCCACAATACCTTCACTTGTCAAATTTCTATGCATGTATTTCTTCAGGGGAATGTCACTTAGATGCCAGGTCACATATAGGCACACACCAATGCCCATAGTGCATTGCCAATGAGTCGAAATGAAGCTTCACCCTTTAACTGCGGCTAAAGCAAAGCTTTAATTTTTTTTAAATTGATGTTTTGAACCATCATAATGTTTCTTACATGAGTGTAGCGGATACTTTTGACAGAAGGAAAATGACCTAGATTATAAACAAATTGCACATTCATATTATGAAGTAATTTGATTTGATTCATAAATATAATTGACATAGAATTTCTGATTCCAAGAAAATAAAATTTTTGTGCAATATTTTTCATTAGATGCTAAATTTTCTATCTTATATTTTCTAGACAATTGATCTTTTTTCCTATCAGTTATTTATTAATTATTAAGTTTTTTTCTTTTTCAATTGGATACTTACACGGTCTGAAGACCTTAAGTTGGTTGATGCTGAAGTACCATATTCCATTGACATTGTTTCTCTAATTTGAATAAAATAATTGATATTAATATTTTTGTCACTACTTCATTAAAATACATTCATAAATATGTGGTACATGTGATACATACATACATGAAATAAGTGGTAATGTAAAAATAATGAATCAAGTAGGTGTTGGAAATAGTGCAAATCAGGATCAAAATATCTGCCAAACTTGAGGTCTTTCTCACTTATTGGATATCTTATCTCATATGGCTGGATCAAGGGAGAGGTTCTTGTGATTTCAAGGTCAAGAAACTTTCCTGAACTGAGGTTTGTGTTCCAAAACAATTTTTAAAATATATATTTAGTAATAATACTTGCCTTGTGTCAGAACCTACAACCAAGGATACTTCTGCTGCTTTCTGTAATTGTTTTACCATTCTTTTCTTTGTATCCAGTGCTTCTTCCAAGTAATTTACTCTTGCCTTTTCCTGTTATGGGCCATAAATATTTTTATTTTCATTGATTTAAAACTATAATTTTAATCCTTATGAATTAACTGATTTTGCTCGTCTACCATTTAAGATTCACAGAAATAATTCACACACACATATATGTATGTGTGTGTGTGTGTGTTTATATATATATATATATAGTATTTTGACGTTTCGGCAGATCATCTGCCTTCTTCTGAGGTAGAGATGAGTCTCATCTCTGACTCAGAATATATTTACATATATATATATACATATATTGTAATTGTTACCTCTCGACCACAGAAGATATGTGATTATTTGTATATGGAGGCCATTGGCCAAATCCCTCGTTATACAAATAATCATAAATATATATATATATATGTACTCATTCATACAGAAATAACCACCATATGGAAAAAATATAACATTCAAATGATAGTAAATTAGGAATGGGAAAGGAACACATAAAAGGATGAACACACAATGTGGTTGAAAATATATGATGGAAAACCGACAAATTCATATGAGAAAAAGTTTTGTCCTCAGCCGAGACTCAAATACCAGACCACCTCAATATCGCGTTGAGGTGTGCTTTGTTGAGGCCAGCTTCACCAACGAGAACTCTCCTCATCACACATGAATCAGTCAGCGTGGTTCAGCTGCTCGGCCATCGAGAAAAGGCATATTAAAATTTTCACTTGCATATCTATTGAAAAATCATTTACATCACTTACTTTCATAAGCTGAATCATCAAATCTTCTCTTACTCTCTTATTTTCTTCTGCTATTGCCTTGATTTCTGATTCTTTATCCTTAATGATGCTTTCTTTGTCCTTTAAACAATCCTAAAAGGAGGCATAATGAGATACGGTAAGAGATAAAAGTTTTTTCTCACTGAGGAACTGAAAATATAGGCAAATATATCATCTATGAAAGATAAAGGATAACAACCAATACATAACACAATCACAGATTGATATTGATTTGTATTATATATATTTAAATGTGGAAATCAACAAATTCCATGAAAAAGCCATGGGATTTTTTGCATGTACTAGGTTGGCACTAAAAGGATTACGAAGCCTCTTGCCTTCAAATTTTCCAATGTTTGAATATGCATGTGATAATTATGAAGCAGTTAGTAGGATTGGAAAGAAAATGACACGTAAATTTACATCTGCATTCCAGCATGTGAAAACAAAATTTTGTGTTTCTGTAAGGTTTTTAATCATGCAAGTCACCTGAAATATCTTGATCAGTAGGCTTTAGAACTAAAGTAAAATGTAGCCAATGATGACTTCTGACCAAGTTGTGAATGAAATGAAAACATAAAGTTTCCAATGCATATTTTATTTCATATGACTTACTTTAAGAGTTGTTATTAGTTGGTCATCATTCTCTGCTTTGGCAAGGGTGGTGGACAAACGATTCTTGAAAGATTCTATTTCTGCTTGCTTTGCAGCTGACCTTGCCTTGCTCACCTCTAATTTTTTCTTCATTTCACTGGTTTGTCTTTCTGCTTCTTGAAGTGATGTCTCCAATCTCTCTTGTTCAGCTGCCTTCCTCTTGCTGTTTTCCTTTTCTTCAGTTTCTTTGCCAAAACAAAATCACAGGAGTAGAAGAAAATAACATCTCCTGGGATATAGTAACAATTGCATTGTTCAGTTCATAACAATAATGACATCTTTTTGTCAGGCAAAATTAGGACCACATGTTCATCTCTTACATTTAACCTTCTTTTGAAAAGTTAAAATAAAAAACATCCAATGAATGCCTGGAGTGGGACTCGAACCCATGACTATTGGGTTAGCAGGCAGATATTCTGCCAACCAGTCTAACCATTAGTAATATAATAGAATAGATCTGAACCACAAAGGGAAATTTTTGGTACTATGAATTATTTAGGAATGAGTGATTAACTTTTATAAACACCATTGAAAGTAATTTCTCTGATTTCTCAGTATTTATTGCTTTTCTTATTAGTCTCTATATTAATTTAATAAATGCAGATACTCTTTAATAAAAATATGTAACATTTTGTCTAAAAATTTAGATAGATACTTTTAATATTTCAGTGTATATTCTCCACCATTGATGAAATCAGTGATTTCTTTAAAAAATTGGTTATCATCCTAGTGACAAATCCTTTTCAGGAGGCTCATTTTTCTTAATTGTTTTAGTTTATGTTTTTGAAAATTTAACATCATGAATATCAAGTATTGGCTATGACACTGGCTACTTGATTCACTTCCTAATTTCCAAATTCTCAGTTGAGGGATATCAAGTCAAAAGACATAAGCTGGAAAGCACCCAGCACTGAACATCATTAAATTAGGATACCTTGATTATTTTTCATTATAAAAGTATAAATTGACACACATCAGAATGCAGGGCTGACCTTAGCCATATTAATTTATTATGGATATATTACCAATTTGTTTACATTGAAAAGTTGGAAAGTGAGTGCAATAATAATGCATTCTCCATTCTCAAAAACTCGATGTTTTCTATTCACTCACACAATGAGAGTTAAGGAAATAAAGATTGTATGTTTAAGCTTATGTTAAATCTTATTCTCTTTAATTCAATGTACTTACCACCTGCACCATTCAAACCTCCTTGGCCATTTGCCTCTGTCTTCTTTAACTTTTCATTTAGCTCAGCCACTTTGGCTCTCAGTAAGGCCAACTGTTGTGCCCTGCCACGCCAGGGTGGATTCCCACTCTGAGATTGACCCCCTCCACCTATGCTTGCTTTAATTGTTTCTAATGTTGCACCATCTCCGATTTCACTGGCAAGAATCTGTTAGCATAGAAGTTTCATTAAACATCTACTCCATCAATATGATGTTAAGTTGATTGATTTTATTGGAAAATAAAAATTATTTCATTGAATGGAAATAGATGTGGTAGCATGTGGCTTATCAAAAACAATATATCAACTTTATTGATTATGATTAGACCATGGGTAGAGCATGAGTATGATTAGAGCATGAGGTTACTCTAATGGAGGCTCTGGTTCAAATGCCAGTAATGCCTCAAGACACCTCCAGCTAACATATCATTTCATATATACAATGCCAAGTGAGTAAATTGTCCCGTTTTTTACTTACCGCGGTCAAGTTTGGAAAGACAAATGTCACAGTAGTTTAACTTATGAAATTTCATTGATAACACATGGTTGATTTTACTATAAAATATAATTTATTAGGCTAATTAAATTATCTATGAAAGTAAGTCCGGTTGGAATATGAAATTTACTTCTTCATATGGGTGTTTATAGCAATGATTTTCACCAAAAAAGATTGTTCAACTTTTATGAAACACTATCTTATATGGTTTGAAAGAAAAAACTGCTTTTCCACAACATATATCTTTATTTATGACCGGTTTTGTCACTGCGTGACACCTGAAGATGTCATACAATGACGAAACCGGTCGTAAATAAAGATATATTTTGTGGAAAAGCAAAGTTTTTTCTTTCAAACCAGCAATGGATTTCCACCAAGTAATGCCAGCCACCATTTCTCTATCTTATATATTATATATGTATTTACAAAGTAATTAACTAACAAATTATAATAGTAATTGACCTTATCAGCCAGTTTCAGTTCCTGCTTAAGCATTTGGCATTGGTTTCGCCACTCAGACAGCTTGGTACTAGTGGCTGATAACTTCTCCCTTAATGTTTTCACCTCTGCCATATTCACTCTTTCACTGTCCTCATCTTCTTGGTCTAAAGGGGTTTCTTGTTTCTTGCATTTAGTTTTTCTTGAGCCTGTCAAAATAAATCAAGTTTTTATTTTATGTATTTTGAAGAAATTTTGTATAAACATTTGTATAAAGCAAAATAATGTGTCAAGCATGTGTGAAAGATATTAGTAGTGGGAAGAACAAGTGCATTTAATCTCATAATAAGAAAAATAATACTATTTTTTTATTTTAATATTCAATACTTACTCATTTCTCCAGGAATATTAGCACAGTAATATGGAAGTGGTTCATTAGGATGTACCTGTTAAACACTACCCTATACAACCTTTGATACAGAATTGAGATATGGATAATACCCCCGTTAGGGCATTGAAAGCAATGGAAAGGTGGTGCTGACGAATATTGAACAGTAAATGGATTGACCAAAGCCAAAGTACTCTGAGGAGCTGGAGAGAAGAAAAGCTTATGGACAATACTTAATAGAGTGAAATAAAAACTATAAGGACGCAGTGAGGCATTACAGTTTAATGAAAACTGCAATGGAACACAGCAGGAATACCTAATCCTAGAGTAGGCCAAGGATTGCATATAAAAAACAGGTAAAGGAGAATGTTAGAGTAAAGGACTATGAAGGAATACAGAAGTTTGGAGAGTTCATATAAGAGCAATAGTTTTTTAGGATTAACTATTGAAATTCTTTCATCTTGAATTAAAAAAACTACAAATACATTGCAATTTCACAATTTTGAAATTGCAATGTATTTGTGGAAAAATTGTGAAATTGCATTTATTTGTAATTTTTTAAATTCAAGAGTTCATATAAATAAACCAATCTACTGAATCTCAGGTAATGATCAATAAAGGAGAACTGATTCTGGTGAGAACAATGGTTGAGAACTGATTCTGACCAGTTGTGCCTCCTATATTTGATAAGATTTACTCTATTACTAGAACCAAGAAAAATTAGTCTAAAGTTTCCAATCCCAAGGTTGGTTTGTAGCACATCTCCAATCTACCCTTTCACCTGTTAATCTCTTCATACCTTCATAGTTCCTGATTTTTTAAATGTTCTCCATTGTCAGTTTCTTATATACCATCTTTGACCTAACTCTAGGTTTCTTCCCTCCTGGGGTCCTTCCAATACACATTTTACTAAACCGTCATGCCTAAATAAGTCAAGTTTTTCTCTTCTTGTAGTAAGTATAGTCCATAAGTCTCATTTTTTCTCAGCTCTTTGGAGTACTTTTTTATTGGTTATGTAGGAATGAGTCTATATTATGGGAAACTTATCAACTACATTGTTTAACCAGGGTTGGGAATGGAAAAAAATAATTTTATTTTATTATTATATAATTTTCAGGTATTTAAAGGTAATTTTTTGTTTTGGTGTTTTTATTAAGCAATACACCCCTGGCCATTTAAGGGATGTAATATAAAATGTGATGTTTTGTAATAGGATTTATATCAATTTCTTGATTTCATGTACAGAATTTCTATAAGAATGATTGCTATATAACCCACATACATGAAATAGACATTTTTACATAATCTACAATGACATTACAATCACTCAGGCATGCCATTAAAGTGAAGCTATATAAATCTACATTAAATTGTATTTTGATGCAAAAAAATATATATATATATAGAGCATCCGACATGTAATTGGGAGGTCCCAGGTTTGTGTCCCGGTCGTGGCATATTTTTTCCGTGAAATATACTATTACCTTGTGTTCGTCTTTTATGTTTTCCTATCCTGCCTTTCCCAATTCCTATCCCAAATAATATATATATATGTATATAAATAGAAATACAAATGTTTTTAATATTCCATGGCCATACAACTTATTTGAGAAACAGATTTTTTTAGTGAAATTCACTGAGGTGGTAAGAAAAAGCTCAATTTTTTTGCTGCTACAAACAGACTTTTTAAGGTTTCATTAATGGGATTATTGAATAATCGAATTGTATTTTGCAATTATTAAGGTGGTGTCAATTTTATTTTTATATAAAATATAGGTTCATCTATGATGATGTCTCTGCCAATGTGTGCCATATTTGGAAAATACATTTAAGATGAAAGGGAAACAATTTTTTTCAGCTACTCTTCCTGTTTGAGTATATCATTTATCCTCGACCAGAAAATGTATTTCACAGAGCTGTATTTATATTACCACACAAAGCCTCCACAATACCTTCCATGAACATATGAAGAGAATTAGAACTTTTATCATCTCAAAAAGAATCGATACTGGCTCAATTATTTGAGGTGCGCATGACAACCCGGCCTTTTCCTCACCTATTTTCTCTCCCACATCTTCCCCCTCTCTCCCGCAGTCCCCATCTGGCCCTCTCTTCTCCTTCCCTCGTCTCTTTTCCGCCTCAAGCTCCGCTGTTAGTTCCCGCACCCGCTTACTCAGCTCCACGATCTTGCTGGCCGCCAGCTCCGAGGCTCGTCCAACCCCAAAAGTGTGCGAAAGCGAGTGGCTCCCGGGAGGGAGCCACACGCCTGACGAGGAAAACGCTCTCTCTAGAGCATTTTCCTTCTCCTGAAGACTACGCCGTAGAGCACCGTTCTCGGCGGTCAAGTTCTAAGAATGATGAAGAAAAGATTTTCTAAAGAAAACGATGTCCCCATTTATTGGGATCTAATCCAAGGAGTTGCATTTGATTAAATGAATGCATAATTCGCGAGTTTAATTATATATTTGTGGACGAGACAGTTCAATTCAAGGGACAATATATTGTATATGTAGTAATATATATATTATATTTCCAAGTGAAATTTATGTAATAGTTATATAAAAATAGTTGGAGAATTTGCCAAAAATATATTAACAGAATAAATACAAAAATCTTATCTGGTTAAATAGCTTAATTCACGAAATATAACATTGAATAATTACTTGATATGTTAGATTTAACTAAAGACCTGTGAATGAAAGCTAGTAAATCAAGCCAGCTTAGTAATATTTTATTTCACGATTACTATTGTAAATGTATTATATGCACTGCAAAAAGACTGATATTTACGTTAAAATTATATATATATATATATGTATATCCTATGCACCCACTGAGGACGGCCTAGTCGGGTACAAGATTGTAGATGACTTATCTATGTTGATTGGAATGAAAATATACTTATTTACGGAGGGTACCCTCGCGTTGGGATTCTCCCTCTAAATAGATCCTGTGAAGATTATTTAATATGGTGTCATACTTACGTTATTTTGAAGTCGCAGATTGTAGTTTAGTTCAGTTGGGAAAATTAAATCAGACGGAGACGAGGACAAGGGATTTGACTGCAAATTTTAAACGGAAACAAAATTTTATTCAGGCGAGCGCATAGTTTCATGTAATTTTCAAACGCAGAGTTCATCATCAAGTTCTGAGGAGTAACAAGAGTTCAAAGAATAAAAGTATCAGCAGCACATTTTTCTATAACCTTTCTACCAATCTTATTGTCAAACCTCTGTAAAAAACCCTTTAAAAATCATGGTACGAAAAAAATCGAAAGCAATTATAAAAGCGTTCCGTTATATGATCCATTCATTTTCCTAAATTAGAAATGAATTTAGATTACTCGAGCATACCGAGACATTCATCTTGTTTCCATCGGAATGCTTCGCTGTTTCTTTATTAAGACTCTTTGATCGGCCCACCTCTATTGACCTCATTTCTTTCGTGGCACGTTTTCATTTAATTTGATTTCACGATTTTTTACAGATCCCTCCTAAAAACACAAAAAGAATTAAAATATTCCATAGGTAATTGACTAATAAGTTATTCCAGTTATTCGATCTTGAGTGAACTCTAGCAATTGCTATGGAGATGGGTTGAATAAAGTTAGTTATTAGTTCCCATGGCTACCAAAAACTCAAACACAAGGAATATTTGAATGCACATGTAAGAAGATGGGCGGTAAATTCAATACAAATTAATGCAACGGCAAATCAGTATTTGCATGGAGTGATTTAAAATTTTCATTTTAAGACTCTTATAGAGCATACTTTTTTGATTCGCCTTGAATGACAAGTGAAAATAAACTAAGACAAACATTTTCCCGAAATAAATTTTCAGAACTTCGAATATGTCGTAACGATTTGTACCAAAACGTAATAGAATTATGAGATCTCTTCTTTGTCTCAACGAAACGCTTTTTTGTATGCGATTCGTCTTCCAATATTTAGAATAAATGATAACGGACAAATCGAAATATATATATATATACCTTTTTGTTCTCTCTTTCGGGCACAATGAACTCGTTTGCTGACTCATAGACCGTCAAAAACTTACGGGAATTCTAATGTATTTTATATACATTATTTGAATAAAATATTAGAAAATTACTGTTCCACATATAATATAACAAGCAAAGAACCAAAATTTTAAATCAGACAATAATAATACCGTTGCCTATGGAAGTCTTTAGAAATACAGGAAAGAATGGATATCTATATAGCTTCAGTTAATTTTCTTACAAAATCTTTTATTTTATATAATGCCGATCAAGTTCATAGATTGGAACTGTTAGATATTATGACGAGACAAGTTTTTTCATAGCCCATTCTCACTCATCATCTAAATCCAATGGAGCTGGCATTATTCTCCACTGAAATAATATCTATCTGTAGATTTATAAAGATCTAGATACTTAATCACCAAATTAGTTTTGAATAACTGCAAAATAACATAGAAATACAAATATAACCCAAATGAAACTGAATAAATAACTATATTCCAGATACCACACTAGTCAGCACTTCCACCTCAAATCGTATATCAGTAATGTACAATGACAATAGGATACATCAAGAGAGTGAAAAATATCTTGCTTATTAATCAATACCATCCAAATGCAAGTGCACTGTTTGCAAGTGAAGGGAGAGGAAGCCCAGTGGAGAGAGCACTTGGCTATTGAATGGTAAAAAAGTCCCAGTGATACCTCTGGGCATCTATGGCTAAACCCATGCAGTGTTTTTTTGGGTACCACAGCCTTGTGGGAAACGGCAGGCAGCACAGGGGAAGTAACTGTGCTCCTACCTTGATGTGTGAATTTTATGAGAGCTCTAGCCTAATCTATCAAAGTGAACTGGGGTTGGGTAGAAGGGTTGAATACTGTGTTTTTTTAACAAAATTTTTACAGGAATTTTAATAATTTTTTGTCTCACAGAATGACAGGAGTAGTCTAGGAAAAGCCCATATTAACCATAACTCTGGATAGCTGACCATACAGATGATATGTGATAGATAAATGAAGTCTGTTCTAAACTATATCAATTTGTTATTGAGATACACAGAAGCTGTAGCCCTAGAAGAGTAATACAGGGCAATACACTCCAAAAGTGGTAAGAATAAGCTTTAAAGCTAAGAATGTTTAAGGGGAAAATAATATGGAAGTGTTTCTGTATGATGTAGGGGAAGGAAAGAGGGTTACTTAAGTGGTAAATTTCACTGCATGGCAATAAAGAATGGAATTATAGGATATTAACCTTTTCCAGTCCAATGTTAGACCTGGTTGCTATAATTTTCCTCTTCCCCTCTGATGTCGGACGACCTCTGACATGCACTTTTTGTAGCATTTCTTCGCCCATTATATTGTTGGAGCCTGTCTGATGTCTACACATTTTAGTACACCTTATAACAACTCATTGTGTAAATTGTAATCTTTCTTTAATGGCCATATGTTTTGGTGTAAACATTGTATCCAGGCATTACTTATAAGTAAGAGATGTGACATGTGTGGGTTGCATACGCTTGGATTGAAAGTGTTAATATTTATGGATATTTAACAAGACAATAACTTAATATGACAACTTATTGAAACTTATTCTCTCAGACGTAACTTTATGGAATTTGCTCAGCATATTCGAGTAAGAGAAACACTTGGTAATTCCACACAAATTTAATTTTAAAAAACACGACCCGGGTTTCGACAGGGCTGTCATCATCAGGTGAAAATTAAAATATTACATAAATCAATAAGCAATTACTACTCAATTTTTTGTTGAAAAAAATAAAAATTGATTAGAGCAAAAGGAAGTGGTAGTGTTCTCACAAAGCATAGATAGGGTATGAGCACTAAAAAAGCCATACTCAAAAGAGAAATGTCATAAAATTTTTACAATGATACTGCATATTTAAAATTAGGTATAGACAGAAGGTACATTCCTCGAAGCTATAATAAAATATCTACTTAATCTATAAATTGAAAATATCACCTAGGTTTGACACTCAACATTTCTGTATATGTATTTTTGTGATTTAGGGAATCTTTATTTAGAACTCTAATAATACATTTCTCATTCAATTCTCTTCATTTCATTAACAGTGGTAGACAAAGACATCTATCAGCTCATATTAGTCTTGAGTTTTTGACATAATCACTTGCGTTCATTAAATCATAACAGCACTTATAGCATAAAAGCAATTATAGAAGAACATGGTGACACATTTCTACAGACATGTTTGAAGGAAAAATAATGGGATGTTTGAGTTATGTAATAGGTGTGTTTCATTAGTTACATAACATTTTACATTTATCATCAATTTGCTGCAGAGGGTTATCTCTAAAATGCACTATTAATATTTTTAATTTAATGATTCAAGGGCATGATCATAATGATTTTAAAAGGAGAAATATTTCCCTGTATGATTTTTTAAATATACAAAAGAGTGGAACAATGTTCCCAAGCTTCACTTTATTTTATTCCTATTATAAAGTGTTATAACGTGGGTTTTAAAAAATTAATTTTTCTTGTTTAGTCATCAGATACTAAACCATAATTCACAGCTATCAGGTCAAACTTTTCAGAATTGAATCCAAGTTACGTTTTATTCAGGACACGATTTTAAAATTTCAACCTTGGGAAAAATATTAAACCTATTTAAAATGTTAGAGACAAAGCTTAATCTTAACATAAAAGTTTACCATAACTTTTTAGTGATGGTTTACATGGTTTACAAGGTCAAGATCCCTTCAAGAAGCTGGAAAATGTGGATGCCAATTTGACTATTTTGCTGCTTAGTATCTTACCCTTGGCGGTATATACTAAGTCACCAATTAATATATGAAAAATATATCTAAGGATATTAGTAAAAATGGTTTTATGTAAGATTCATACACCAACAAAAATCACCTATAGCTTCTTTCTTAATGATCAGTCCCTGGATGCAACCCTAACTGAAACTAAGTTTAGAGTGTAGAGAGAAAATGTACTTCAGTTATCCTTCTTCAATAATAACTTTTAGGGGCCTTTAAGATTCATTTAGTGTCAAATCTACAAATAATTATAAATTAGTATCAATAGCTATATTGTTAATTTTTCTTGTCCAGCCATCAGATACCAAACCATAATTCACAGTTATCAGGTCAAACTCTTCAGAATTGAATCAGTCACATTTTTTCAGGACAGGATTTTCAAGTTTCAACCTTGGGAAAAATATAAAACCTATGTAAAATATTAAAAACCAAGCTGAATCTTCTTATTGTAGCTGTTATAAGATGGGGTGAACACCAGAGAGAAACTAAGATATAATGGGGGATGAGGCAAGGCTGTTCTCTGTCTCCGGTGCTGTTTAATGCATTCATGCAGAGAGCTATGGATGAAGCACAAGAAAGGGGGGAGGAAGTGGTGGAATAAGTGTTCATGGCAGACAGATTGATATGTTATGTTTTGCAGATGATGCAGTGATATTAACTGAAAGTGAAGAATGATTATCAAACATGATGAGAGAGTTGGAGGGAATCTGTAACAGATACAATATGAACATCATTGGAGAAAAGACGAAGATCCTTTTCATGAGCAGAACAGGAACTGATGCAGAAGTCTGATGGAAGTGAGACATGGATACTTGGCATGGATTGAAGAAAGAGAGTAGAGGCCTTTGAGATGTGGTGCTACTGGAGAATAATCCTCAAAATACCTTGGACAGAGAGGGTGACAAATGAAGCTGTACTACGGAGAGCTGATGGGTTGCCATGTCTGTGGAAAACAATGAGAAAGAGACGAGACACTTGCATAGGCCACACTATAAGACATGAGGGATTACTAGGAACCATTATAGAGGGCTCAGCTCATAGTAAAAATGTGAGAGGAAGACCCAGGAATGTATTAAAAAAATTGTAGAGGATATGTGATGCCATTCCTACTTGGAGTTGAAGAGGCTGGCTCAAGATCAGGCCAAATGGAGATGAAAGACTGCCACCAATCAATCTACGGATTGCTGATCAGAGAAGAAAGCTATATTGATTTATATTCATGAATTAACAAATTTTCACAATGAAAAACCTGAGTCTAATCAGTTTTCATAGTAAATTGATATCATTTACTTTACATTGTAATTTTTTAACTACTCATTTTTCTTATTATTTACTAGGAAATGTAAAATAAATATAAGATTTTTAAAGAGTGTGATTCATACCACACATGGAAAAAAAAAGGATTTGAACTTTTTAAAATGAAACATTTATTACTTCTCTTCACCATACATGCACACAGTAGGCACAATGATTACAAGTAGCAACAATAAATGCACACAATGTCACCTTAATGTGGTATAAAATTTATTAAGCATTTTCAAGCACCAATATATCACTTACCTAATAATAAAACTATTCCATCATGCAAATAAGTGGAATATAACATGAAGACTCTCAAAAACCCACCTGAACTTTGTGCTATATAAATGAGCTTCCAAAAATATAAGCAAGTTCACATTTTCATTAAACAATAGATATTTAAGAAATTCACCTAATACTTCTCCATAGCCAAAATAAGCAACTCTTTGAAAACTTCCAGGTCAACTTCTTCCAGTAAATTTACATTTGGCTTACCATGTTTGGAGTCTATAACTGACTGACCCCTTGTTTTCCAACCACTTAACTCCACTGACATGTGACAATACTTTCCCTTGGCAATGTGTGGGCGCAAAGCAACAGCAGCTATCAGTGCATCACATGGAAGCCACTCCGAATAATCCTTCCAAATATCATGTTCAACTGCATTCATTAATTCCATTTGAGGGCTTTTAATAGCACCAAGAACATTATTTCTCCAGTCCTAAATAAAAGCAAAAGGTTAAACAAAATCAGGTTTGCTACAAGTATAGGTCATGTAAAATTTATAACCATAAAAAGTCTAAAAGTCAATAGAAAATGACATTCATAACTTACAAATGATATGCCTCTTTTCAGACATGCTTCCCAAGGCAATATTATCAAAGGCTTTTTCACACATTCTAAAACAATATGTGCAGATTCTGGATCATGGAAAAAGTTGAATTCTGCTGATGGAGTTGTATTTCCCAAACCTAATATGATTTGAAAGAGACACCACAGTTAAAATTCAGCAGGTTGATTTCAGAAATATCATAATAAAAAGCACGTTATTATTAAGTATACACTGTCCTTAGTAAAAGATAGCAATTAGAAAATTCTTTCGGTAACAAATCTCTTGGTGATTTTTCTTGAACTTCGGTTTATATTCACTATCATTATGTAATTTAGTAAATTCTTCTTTCAAACATACCAACTTTCTCAATATGCAAAAATGGATTTATAATCCAGTCTGGAATTCCCATCAAAAGAAGATCCTCAAATCACTCAGCCGTACTTGTATGCAATGTAGCTAATGGTCACAAAAATACTCAGATCATCATCACCTGAACCAGCTTTCTCTTCTAGCCCATACAGGGAAGGGAATTGACATAGCCTCAGGTGGCCTGTGTTGCACTTAAAAAGAAACACCTTTGAAATAAGCATAGGCACAAAAAATTTGGCCTTAATAAGGTTTATGTCATTTCCCTGCAACTGTAAATTCATTTCATTAAACTTAAAAAAAAATCAGTAAGTGGGGAGAGAAGGGAAGCATTCATTTTGTACTGTGACTCAAGTTTGTGTGTAGTAGGAGGATGGTTAACATAGACAAAAGCCTTTGAAAAGTCGATGTAACACATGCCAGTTTGGGACCTATTGACAAAGGATGAAATGTGTGGTGTAGAATGGAGAGGTTTGTCATAGAGGTACGTCCAGGAAGAATGGCATTTTGATATGATGTGTTATCACGAAGGGCAAAATGAAGTATACGATAATGGATTACATGCTCAAAGACAAATGAGAGAACAGGCAAAATAGAATTTGGGCAATAGTCAATAATAATCATTCAAAACAAGAGAGGAATTTTTTAAGGAATAAAGAAAACCAGTACCTGATGAATTACCTCCCATAATGTAAACATCTCGCACTTGGTTGGAAAAATCTGGATATGTCTTAATCGCCAAGGCAATATTTGTAAGAGGTCCCAAACATACTAGAGTTACTAGACCTGAAATAAAAAATTATATGTTTCAAATTCTGTAGTTTCATGAAAAGGTCTGTACTTCTGTGAGTTAGTAAAAATATATTGTAGACTCTGAAGTTCTTGAATGGAGGTGATAACGAAAGATATGATACATCAGGCACCAACATATAATATTTATATCTGTTGATAGGTATTCAAACGTTGAAAATGATTCTCTTGAAATTGAAAAAAAATTGAAATTAATTCTCTATTTTGTGAAGGTAGAACAATTTAAGCAACAGGAAGACATTCTAATGTGTCTGCACATTAGTCAAAGATTACAAAACTTCTATGCACTTGTTTTTAAACTTCATCATAATATCCCTCCAACAATTAGCAAAGGTAGTCATGAGATTTATAAACTTCAGGGGTCAAGTGCATTTTAAAAATGTGATTTTCCATATGATTAGAAGCAAATAAAGAATCATTAAGATCAAAAATAAATGAATGCATCCTACAAAATGCAATTAAACCATGTACCAGGCATACCCCTTTCTGAACTTATGATAACATTAAACTATTTTGATTTTGTACCCTTATTGATAAATTAAAACATTTAAAAATGGTAACCAAATAACTTACATGAGAAGTAGGGCTTGCATAGGCTAAATCAGATAAATTAGTTCAACTGACCTGGGTTTTCCGATACAATTCTATTGAGGGCAGAGACAGCATTTTCAGATTTCACCAAACTTATATCAGGGGGATTTGGGAGGTTAGCATCTCCAAAGCCATCTGACCCATGAAAATTGGGAAAGGGAACTACAGGGGCAGCTGGATTAGGTAAAATAAGTGGATTGACAGCACCACAAAATACAGGAATCTGAAAAAAATAGTATGGTAAAATATCACAAGTAACATACACTACTAATTATATCTTTGTGAATTCTTTTCTTCATCATTCCAAGCCCTTGACTGTTTATTTGTTACCAAGGCTTTGCTTGTATTCTGTAATGTAAAAGCTAAAGTCACTAATGAGGAACTGTATTGATAAATAATATCTTACATCTAATCGGTTGACACTCCTTAACGTTCTCAAAACATTAACACACACATTTTTGATGGAGGTGTTGCCATTAACACAAGTCAATCCCATCAGTTTAATTTCCTGACGCTTATCTGCTGCTAATAACAAGAGTAATGCGTGAGCGTCATCAGATCCAGCATCCAAATCCACCACCATCATGTTGGGCGGTGACATTTTCTGCTTTCCAGCAGAATTCTCCATATGGCTGTTTGCTTGGCACAACCAATGTCAGAAGTAAGCTCTAATCCTAAAAAACATTCAAATGATGCAATTTTAGAAAACTTTGGAAGGAGAAAACATAGGAAGGCAGAGTGAGACAAATGATTTTTAAGGAATTGAAATCAACAAACGTATATTCAATTTATTGCATGGGGGTAGACAACTATCATCAAGTTATGGAGGAACTTAGAAGGCTGTATTACTGCTTATTAACTAAGTTATGTTTTCTTAAAACATTCTAATCTCATATGAATTTTCTCCATGACTGTTATTTGCCCCAGTTTGTGCCATTGATTATGCCCCATGTATTAAAATTGGTGGAAAATTGAGTGGTATATAATTGCTTATTTCTCACGTTTTAAAAAGTTACCCACATCTTTAGATTGAATACTTGTCATATAGATACAAAGTCAGAGGCTTAAAGAAAAGACTATTAGGAGTTTTACAGCTTTGCTTAACATACTATTCCACAAACTGTTCTATATTTGGTTTCCGTTTGAAAGAATTCGGTTGCAGATTTACTCATTTTTCTTGGTCGAAATAGACCATCTTTGGCAATACATCATAAGATATGTGAAAGTAAAAGCTTCTTGTAAAAATACTCTATTGTATATGACAATCTTTGGGTAAAATACTTAACAGTATTAAAAAACCAAACTGAATACTTACCAGGTTATAGACTTTTTTCTTAATATAATGCCTTGCAAACATGAATTTACGAGCACAAGCTTCAACGGACTGCGAATCGTATACATAAAATTAAAGGAATTGCTACGAAATCTTTCCAAAGATGTAGCATTTAATGTAGTAAATCCGCTATTCTGAACCCATCGTTTAAAATCCTTAGTCAAAGTTTGACGACACAAGAAAGACAAGAAATTCATTCGTTTCTCAAAATAAACATAAAATTTCACAAACAATTTGATTTGGGCATTTATTGCGCGCTCTTGCGGTCTGAACTTTCATGATGATAAATGAAGAATTTTAAATATGGTAAAATAGTAGAAATATACTTTCTTGAAAGTTTTTATTTTTTACTTCGTATTGAAAATATCGTTAAATATAACATAATGTTTTGTTTCATTTTAATAATGCGACAAGTAGCGCTCTTACGGAGACCAAGTTTATCAGTTTTGGTAAAAATGGCGCCATTTAAAGAAACCAAAACAACCTACAATTACATACGCTAACATTCCAGCTAAGATGTGGAAGCTAAGTGGTGTTCAATGGAGATAAAACAGATAGAAAGCGTATACATTTATTTATATGGAGTTCTCACCAGGATCATTTGCTATACATGATCGGGTCATATTTTTCAGCAGTTAAGAAGGTGAGTTTTTTGATTTATCAGTTACATATGTAATATACATTAGACCGAAAACCCCAGGTTAGACGAGGCACTTAGTTACGGGAAATATTAGTTACGGGAACTGCTTAATATAAGCTCCTTGAATTTTTCTTTGTCTATGCGATCCACGATTTCAGCATTAAACGGTTTCATAGTAAGATTCTTGTAGTCAACCAATGCCATTCCTTTGGTTTTAAAACCTTCCGACTCAACGCTGACATAGAAATTTCTGCTTCCACATCCTTGATTTGCAGGGGAAGGCAATATTAAATCAGGTTGAAGAAGAGAAGCGGTTGCAAATCCATCGGAAATTAACCAAAAATCTTTTGAATAAGCTTCCATATGTTCCGTTTTGTTCAGCAGAGAAACTATTGGGCTTTCTACTTTTCCTAATACGTTCTTTCTCCAGTCCTGAAATAGCAAAGGAAGAAAAATTATTAAATTGATAATTTTATTTGTGTTTTCTATAGTCATATGATAAACTATTTCGTTGAAGGAAAGTATTAAACCCTTCGCGTGAATGAGATCATAGAGCTTTATTTCTGCCAAGGCAGTGTTTTTCAAATTTTTCAATTCCCTATTCACAATTGTTCATAAGTATTATTCCCACCTACCGAACACACTTTAAGGTAGTTTAAGTTTAAGGTAGTTGTTCTCGACAATGGAGCTACTGTTCTTCTGAAATCCTAAAATAACCCCAGAGGGAATTCCCACCTCTCCTCCAAGGATACAAAATGATAGTCAAAAGGTTTCGTGTGATACGTAGTCAAGAGTCTTGTGCCACATTTGTTGAACTAATTTCCCTTTGTAAAATTATCTATTTTTATTCTTCTCATCTGTTGCAACTTTACGCTCATGACATGCCTGTTTGCATTCCTTTATACTTTAACTATTATATTGTTTTCAGTTGATTAAAATACCCGTTTAAATCTTATGAATTGGTTCTCCACGGAATATTGTTATATTGGCCCTTTAACATTCCCTGCTCTCTCCTTAAATTATATTTATATCTAGTAGCTTGCGAAGAATTTTAAAATTTTGTTATTCCATGTGTGTTTTCAAGGTCCATTGAGTTTCTTCAAGATGGTCACTCGCTCTCTACCAGTTACATATACGTACTATACATCAGTGTTTCCCAAAGTGGGCGCTACCGCCCCCTTGGGGGCGGTGCTTTGGTCTAGGACAGGCGAAAGTAAACGGAGTTACTTAAAAGGAAGTTACTATCGTGGGGGAATAGGTTTACGGAATTAAGGGGGGCAGTAGCCCCAAGGAAGCACTGCTATGCATCTCCGTCACAGTTTGGTCCGCGTGTAGATCTTACTTCTATTGGAGATGAGTATTTCCTAGACACAAACATAATATATTTTTTCACAATTCCTGTTCCTGGTATTTCCAGGTGCTTTTAAAAAAAAATTTTCGTGTGGAGTCCATTTCTTTTAAATAGCATGTTGAGTGACAACTGATTGGAAGATTAGCCTTTTATTTTCGCTTGTCGCCATGCAGGGAGTACAGCACTTACCGGGCGTAGGAACCTTACCAACTTTTGCGCTGAAATCTCTAACAATAACAGAGCCATGATATTTTGGTATTTTATAGTATTCTCGTTCCAATTTATCACAAAGTGTTTACCTTCATTTTTTGTGCTGTCTCCATACATTCCTGTTAGAGGAAATTGAAGGAATTAACCTATAGTCAATATAAGGGTTGAACTAGAGACTCTTTGCTAGAATGCAAACCCATCGGGAGGGTCCTAAGCCTCCTTCAATTAATATAAGAGGTGATCTAGAAACTTCTATAGTGATATTGCGGTCAACCAGTGGCCATCAGCGGGGAGAAAGTTTTTTGAGTGCCAAACAAAGGACAGTACATTGATGAAGCACTTCATGGTCAGGTGACAGACTTTGGAGCGTGACAAGTGATGAAGTAGCCCTTATATCGGCTACAAGTTACTTCCTTCAATCTTATTTCATAGCCATTGCTCACTCCTTATCTCTCAATCCTATTCTATGGTTAGGAGCATTGTACACTACTGTACAGTCCTTGTTATCAATTCTACCATTTTTACTCAGCTAACTTCTTGAATTTATATTTTCTATATAAGTAACCTGAAACTCCCAAACCATGTTTTAACATTTCATTGAAAATTTCCATCAATTCCGAGTTTAGCATAGATCTTACATCTCTTTTATCTAATTTCCTTATACTCATAAACCTTGCCCGTCTCCAGTACTACATATATTACATACCGCAGGTAATTGAGAATCCAGAGCCGCTTCCCAAGGAAAGAGACAAATTGGCTTATTGGTCGAATTGAAAATAATGTTAGCTGCATGTGGGTCGTAGTAGAAGTTGTATTCAAGCCCGGGTTGGATGTTTCCAATTCCTTGTGGAAAATAAAATTTTAAATTAATTTTTGAGTGCTAATTTCATCGTAATAGTAATTTCACCAAGTGAAGATATTTGGTGAAGGGTTAAGAAAAAAATTATAGTTCCAAGACAACCCGATTTCATTTTTTTCTAATGCAAATGATCTTGCTTTTTAGCGTTGGCTAATTTCCAATAAAAAAAGAAAAAAATTGCATCGTTAGAAAAAAATATTTTTCTTCCGTACACCATCCACATAAAGCGAAAAGTAGTCAGAAAGGAATATGATTTATTGAGGAAAAAAGTGATTCATCAGAATCCTACCCGTCCAGTATCCGACAACAGGCTTAGTTCTATGGCTTATCATCCAACTGAGACACGGCTTGACTCCAAATAATAGTGAATAACAGCTTTTCGCAGTAGTCGGCGTGTTTGAAATGAGAAATACTCGTACCTGCAGACATCTTGACACCAAAGAATCGTCCATGTAAATTTCAAAGTGATTTCGAAGGCAAAAAAATCAATCGCCGGGCTGCGAACTCTTGCGTTAGCTAAATTTTTATTATTAATTTTTGCCTTTGCTAATATTGATCGAGCAAAACATTGGCCTGACCTTCGAACTAAGGACTGGCCTACTGGAATCTAATCATACAATATGTCCCCTATAATTTTCATCGAATCAGGCGTGATGTGGTGGAAGAGACTCATACTGAGAATAAAAACAGCACTTTTCCACAGAAAAATAAAACTTT
>WURS02474424.1:1227935-1250128 GCA_011762765.2 Rhinocypha anisoptera
AAATATATAGGGAAAATTATTAGAGACGTTAGAAGGAAGACCTACCAAGGAGTAAGAGAGCTAGCACTAGATAGGAATGGATAGAGGGCTGCAGTCAACCAATCTTCGGATTGAAGTAATGATGATGATGAGTGTCTTTAATATGGGTGCAGGTCCTAATCCCAGTTTCAATAAAATTTGGCCTGTGCTTATTTAGCTGAACAAAAAGTTCTTAAGTTTCCTGATATCTGAGAGGGACATTTCAATTTATGAGTCTCATGCTTGACAATGTCCAAATGACATGAAACCAAAGCAATTGAAAAAGGGAAGAATTTGGTGCTTCAATATAGAAGTTGCTCTCATCTCTACAGTACACAACACTGATTTTGTTAGCCTAAAAAAAGGGGACATGTTATGAAAGCTGAACGATTTGTCTAATATAATGGGTGTAGTGTTTAGGGCAGACCTTACCATCACATTATAAGAAAAAATATTTTTCACTGATTAAACCAGCAATAGAAATTTTTTGTGTTATACTGAAAGAATGGGGAACAAAAAGTAACTTTGAATTTGGGATGGACATAGAGGAAAATATAATTGTTGTGTTAAAAGATATAAAAATGCAGATGAATAAGAAACAGGGGTCTACTGTCAGTGGTGCATTGTAGGACTTCACACTGCACTATATGTATGTCTAAACACATCACACCATGAAAGATTTTTAGATATAAGCTGTGTAAAAAAATAAGTTATAATTGATGTTAAAAGATATACTAAAAACTAGGTTTTTCCTATTCATCAAATTGTGAATATAAAGAAAAAATAAGAAAAACTAACTTTTTCTGTGCACAAAAAAGTAAAAATTCATCATGTAAATAGTTAATACTCCTGTGAAACTATTACACGATAATATCGTTAACACTCATAAAAGTAGCTCACACACAATATCATACACATCTCCTTAGTGTGATTTGAAAGATTAACTGCAGAGTTAAGCTTGTTGTATGTAAAAATGGCCTAGAGACTACACTAAATTAACCCTATTGCAAAGATAACAGCCATAAGACATTTACTTGGAACATTAAGGAAAGAATTAAAACATCATGATAGGAAATAACAATAAAAAGAATGACCAGCAAAAGGATTTAAAAGATTTCTACCTCTTATAGTAAAACAATGTAATACATTAGGGAATCTTTAAAAGAAATTCGGATGTTTAGAGATATCCCAGGTTAGAAAAAGTAGAGGTAAGGAAACATAAGGTCCATCAATATTCAACTTTCCACCGATTCCTCCTGCCTATCAAAATCTTAAGGTGTTTTATGGACCAGAGAATATTTCTTCTTTAATGCTTTCTATGATACTTCTAGAAGATATTTTTAGCCTGTCTGTTTTATTAAAAAATATTTTGCCGTTAAATACTGAATAACAAAAAATCTCAATTTTATAAAACCTGCCACTGACAGGTTTCTATAAAGACTTGACTTACCATAGAGAAGAAATATGCTATGCTTTTTCTGGGAATAATTGTCGGTTTTACATATTTGTACCACACACAGAAAAACTTGGTGTATCATGAAGAATAAAATGAATTGGTATTTCTAATGTTATAAAGGAACTAAAAGATCCTTCAACTCTTAATAATGTTTTTGCATTCACTCCATAAATGCCACGAACAATATATAAATTAAATTAGTGACCAACATGTTCTACAGTACTAACGCAAAGCCGCTCATCAGTGCAGTGACATTATGTGAAAGGGACAGATGACATCGTAAACACAAGGTACGGATAATAAGGCTGGTAATGAACTAACAAATATAATTCAAGGTCTAAATTCTACTGTATTTGTACACTTGTATATATTAGTCATCACAATTGTTTGTGTGCAATTACAATGACCAACATGATATTTACATAGATATGCTAACATTTCATTTTCGTCAATATTAATAATTGACCCAAGAAGAAATACTTCCTGAAATTATCTCATTAACAATATCATAATATACAATTCCATTATTACATTTATTCACAGAAAAATGCCAGTCCGGAATGTGACCTACGCTTTTCACAAAGGAGCACCACAAAATATATAGTTGAATTGACGTACTCTGTACAATCTACGTTATGAATACGTGGGATTATTCTTTACTGGGGTTATCTTGTGGCGATGTTCCTTCTTGAAACTGCATTTTAGCTTGGCGGTTGGCTTCCAGTAGCTCGACCAGTTGAGCATGAATGTCATCATTTTTCTTTTCAAGGTTGTCAAGAGCAGAACCAAGCTTATCCAGATGCGAATTCAAATCCTCAAGTTCTAATAAAAATTAAATAAACAATTAATTCCGAGATAAATGTAATAAAGAAGAGGAAATTCAGTCTGGTAACCTGCCTTGATCTACCATATCCACACTTTCTTCGTCATCCATGTCCTCATTTTCTTCATTTGTTTGGTCTGTAATATCTTCATCGCGTCTTTCTGGAGTTGTCACTTCATATTTCTCTATCATGTTTGTCCTTAATTTTGCTGCGTGGATATTACGATAAACTGATCACCTTCGCGTAAGAATTCTTACAACCGATGTACTATTTAAGGAACCATCAGCTCAGGATCAGCTGATCTGTATATTATTTATCTTCTCGACGACCACTCTCGCTTCAAATTTACAACGTTGCCAAATTTCTAATGTTATTTGCTACAAATTTATTTACATATTTAGCTCAGTAACACTGTCCATAAACTATGTACTGTGTACACATGTATTCTCCATTTCTTATTTTTTCCTTCTGTCTCGGAAAGATATATTTAAACAAACAGTAATGGTTTGTGGAGAGAAGTGGTTGTCGCTCAAGCGGGAAGTAGCCCACTTAGAATCTACCCAAAATTAATTCCGTTAATTCATAATTACGCACATTAGGAACAAGATTCTTCATCAGAGGGAAAAATTTTTATCTGGGTGTGATGAGCAGCATAATGATTAGAACCCAGAGAGTAGGTAAGGTGTTCCCTCACTTTTACCACTAGTTCCTTAAAATGATTGGTAAAAACGAGATAAATTATGTTCTGGCAAGAGAATTAAACCTTAATAAGAATCATATTTTGAAATTCTTCCTTAATCGTGATGATGTAGATTAAATGTATGTATAATCTGTGTGTCTCAATTCCGAGTCGCTGCAGGTATTGGAGTGTAACTAAACTCATAGATTGGTACACAATAGATAGTCAATCGTAGTCAAACTTCTTTTAGTTTAATTAAACGTTGGTAGTATCTACTAACTTAAACACTAGGTTGGTAGAGGGGTAATATTTATGTATATTATTTATCACTTTTCATTTGTACCAGTATTCGAAAAACCCGCCTAAAAACTGAGATTTAAATTAACACGTAAATATGCTGAATGAAACATGAATTATTAAATATTTCTCCAAAAATAAAATTTGAAGAGTTTAAGTGATTATAAAATGTTGCTGTGTTATAACGAGAATAGAACTTCTTATAGATTGACAACCCTGTCCAACGGTCGGAAGTAAATGTCAAGTTCAATACTTATTACTCACTTACTCACACATATAATCACCAAAAATCAATATGAACTTAATATGTTTCAAATACATAAATTTATATTAGGTGTTTATTTTTCGAAAAGATGTAAAGTGGTTATAAACATTTTGGTGGACTCTAGATTGACTAGTGACTCAACCGACGCCATTGCTACTTGTTAGCGTCCGAAGCCGGTTGACTCTTCTTGTGGTAAGTTTAGTATCTAGTAGCATCCTTGTTAAAATCAGTTGTTATTCCTTAATTGAAGAATTTAGTTACTTAAGCTGGTTGTTATTACAATTTTAGGTACCCTAAACAAATGTAAATTCTTTATTTATCGTTGTAAATGGTAATGACGTAGTTTCGATTGATATTGATTTTTAGAGGGAGTTAACAAATAATCATTATTTACAGTTTCTTCGCCAAAACCAAAACATTCATTGCAATGGCAGATAATGATGATCTTTTGGATTACGAGGATGAGGAACAAAATGAGACTACTGTAGTGGATGGATCTGGCGACGTAGCAACGAAAAAGGATGTCAAAGGAACATACGTTTCCATTCACAGTTCTGGTTTTCGCGATTTCCTCCTCAAGCCGGAAATTTTGAGAGCCATTGCAGATTGCGGTTTTGAACATCCATCTGAAGGTATTTTTTTTGCAAAATGGTTATTCAAAATGGCCGTTGTAAATTTTTACCACGTGTTCACTAATCTCTGGGATTTGCCGGTCTCCAAATAACATTCATTACTGGAATTTTACCAATTCGCTATTTTGGATTGTTTGTTTTATGATAATAGATTTTGTTTTTTCACCGTATATAATTAAAACACGTTCAAACGAGTTACTATATTGGCGCCTCGACTACCGGTCAATCTCGTCTCTGTTAAAGAGTCCGGTTCCTTACGGAATCCCCTACAATATCTGCCATAGTATTTTTGGTAGTGCTAGGTTTTTGTCTTAAAAACAATCTTGTCATTTTTGTAACCTCTAGTAGTAATAACGCACTCTTAATTAAATTTCTTGTGAAACAACATGCCACTGGTCATAGTAATATCCTTAACGATAGGAATCAGTGTAAAAGGCATGTAACTTATTTTTTATTTCGATTCTAATCTCCCCATTTCAACTGTTGTGCCTTATAAAGTAAATAATGACGGAATTTTAACTGCACTAATAGTTAATAATTTCTTGACACACGTGCTTTATTAACCTTATTCATTCTAAATTTTCAGTCCAGCATGAGTGCATTCCTCAAGCTGTTTTGGGAATGGACATCCTCTGCCAGGCAAAATCTGGCATGGGTAAAACTGCTGTATTTGTTTTGGCCACACTGCAGCAATTGGAAATAACAGAGAACCAAGTTCATGTTCTTGTGATGTGCCACACTCGAGAACTTGCATTTCAAATCAGCAAGGAGTACGAGCGATTCTCGAAGTACATGCCAGCTATTAAGGTGGGTGGGTAGTTTGGATATGCTTTTAATACAATAAGATTGGCCTAATCCTCTGAATGTTATAAGTCTGAGAAGACTACTTGTTGCCTTTTGTGTCGCGGGCTTTAATATTTATAATATTTTTTACTTATTTTCTTTTTGTGCAGGTTGGCGTATTTTTTGGTGGCCTCCCGATTCAAAAAGATGAGGAGGTCCTTAAAAATAGTTGCCCCCACATTGTTGTTGGAACTCCAGGTCGTATTCTTGCCCTGGTTAGCTCCAAGAAACTGGTGCTGAAGCATTTGAAACATTTCATTCTTGATGAATGTGATAAAATGTTGGAGCTCTTAGGTGTGTATGCTGTACTTTATAATTTGCGACATATCCCGTAATTTTTTCTCACAAATAATTGTTATTTTTAGTAAATCACAGTCCCAGCTCCAGACTGATGTAATTTTCAGCTCTTGGCGTTTCTATACTGTGTACATTAAAATTAGGTGGTTCTATGCTTTCTCCCAAGTGAGAGACGAGTACGCTACCACCATACATACCATTTTGTAATGTAATTTAACCACTATTGTGATTCCGTTTCTGCATAGTATGTAATATTGAATTAAGTAAAATGTTCCCATAATTACAAATATTTTCCATTGTCTTCAACTTCTGTATCATTGGACTTATCAGTACCCATTTAAAATATGTGTGCAATACTGCCATTAATCGAATACAGCAGTTGAGTTTCTCTAAAATATCTCGGCTAGTTTCGTATCATACTTAATTCTTAACTATTTTACTTATAGATATGAGAAGAGATGTGCAAGAAATATTCCGAAACACCCCACATGGAAAGCAAGTCATGATGTTTAGTGCCACACTCAGCAAGGTCGTCAGGCCTGTTTGCAAGAAGTTTATGCAAGATGTAATTTATCCTCCGAATTGTTACATACTCGTCACTTAGTTTAAAATATGTTGGATTAGGTTGATGTCCTTTGGGAAGGGGTGTTTTGTCTGAGTGAGGGTTCTGTTTGGGGCTGAGCCTGGAGTTTACTTAGGTTCTAGAATCGCAGTAATGTTTTAGGGCCTGTCATCTATCAATCCAAACTTAATTCCGGTTGGTCTTCCAAGTCTTAATTCAATCCCTTACCTCACTGTCTTACTGTTGAAACCGAGTTGGAGTTGAAGCATGGTTAGGATCTGCTTGAGTTTTTAAGTTGGGCTGTGGGAATGGGTTAGCTTGGTAGGAGAAGATAAAGAAGAGCAGAAGATATCAAGAAATGAAGAGAGAAGAGAAGAAACGAAGATTCTTAGATTGGGTTGATTAGGGTGTTAGGCTCCAACTAATGCCATTAAAATGAGAATGTGAAAGCATGACCGATAGAGGATACTTTCTTGATATGGGATGTAAATGTTGGGCTAGCAGGCCTGTGATGAAGGGTTTAAGGATTGATGTTAAATGCAACTGCCTGTTTGGAACCATCGGCATTATCTTTCTCCAACGTGTATCACCCCCTTGCATGGAGGTCCAGTGGTGGAGGATTTCCCAGCCTCTACCAACAAAACCGTATGTAGAAACTGGGGCAGGTAACATTGGTGGTGAGAATTTCCCTAATTACATCTCTGATCAGTTTATAAAATTCAGATGTCAGGCAGAATCTACCCCAGTCCAGGGTATAGGGATTTAAATTGCATGATTGAACAAAACAGTAAATTATATCTAGGTTTTTTTCATTTATTGCTTAATTTTTGTGCTTAAAAGTTAACATTCAGGTTTTCAAATGTAAATGTCAACTGGGATATTAGGCTGGGGTGGTGTTTGTTTCAATGTGCCATGTTTGTTGTTGTTTCTTCCTTATGTTGGAGAACAGCCAATGGAAGTTTATGTTGATGATGAAGCAAAACTCACTCTTCATGGCCTGCAGCAGCATTATGTGAAGTTGAAGGAGAATGAGAAGAACAAAAAACTATTTGAATTACTGGATGTTTTGGAATTCAACCAGGTTAGTTTTTAGAATAAGGAAGAATAGTTTGTGTTTAGTTACAGTACTTTATTACGGTTAATACTATTTCTTACAGGTGGTTATTTTTGTGAAATCTGTGCAAAGGTGTATGGCCCTGGCTCAGTTATTGATTGAACAGAACTTCCCTGCCATTGCCATTCATAGGGGAATGACACAAGAAGAGAGGCTATCTCGTTATCAGCAATTTAAGGATTTTCAGAAGGTACGTTTCATGGATTTGTGTATGTGATACTGCTTGGATGATGAAATCAAGATAGGGACATATGATAACTGATTATTTATCCAATTCTGAGCAATTAACTTTTTGTTGTCTTCAAATTTTTAAATTTCCAAGATTTTTATATTTGAACACCTAATTTCAGAGGATACTTGTAGCAACGAATCTCTTTGGTCGTGGCATGGATATTGAGAGAGTTAACATAGTTTTCAACTATGACATGCCTGAAGATTCCGACACCTATCTTCATAGGGTAGCACGAGCTGGAAGATTTGGGACCAAGGTATTTGCGTTTTTAATTTGTTACGGAGTTTATTGTATTTTCAGTTATTTTCATTTTAAATTATTGCATTGCAGGGTTTGGCCATAACTTTCGTCAGTGATGAAGGGGATGCGAAAATTTTAAATGATGTTCAGGATAGGTTTGATGTTAACATAACAGAATTACCTGATGAAATTGATCTCTCCTCATACAGTAAGTAATATTTATTATCTTTCTGGTTTTGCACGTGATGAATCTATTGTACTGTATTTTTTGATGAAAAGAACTCTCTCACTGATAGTTATTATAACTAATACATACAGAGTTATATATTTCTGGTATTCATGTTTAATTGTTCTTTTTCAGTTGAAGGGCGCTAAGCTGATAGTTACAAAGTTTTACCAGTCATGTGTTTATTCAAGTTGTCTTTACGACGAAAGAAGACAGTGCAGATGCTATTACAACTACCACCAGTACCTAATGGACAAATGTGATGATTATTTTCACAAGGTTGTGACGCTCTTGCACTATTCCTGATTGATGCCAGTATGGCATTCTATAAAACAATTCACCGATGTGGAGTTCACTACTCTTTATTTTTATTACATGTGAAGTAATGTTAGCCAGTGATGTTAGTATGTGTCATTGTCATCGTGTTTCACCTGCTGTCTGTGAAGCAGTGTAGTCATGTTAATGATATACATGTGAATTAATAGTCTCCGGTGGCTTGTACTTTACGGATTATTATTGTGCAATTTTTATTGTGCAGTAGTGAATTATTCCAACCACTTTTTTGTCAGATGACGATTAAGTATCTTAATAAGAACCTTGTAAACCAAAAATGTTTATTATTAATTGAAGTGAATTTACCCACCTCCATTCCCGTGTATCACCTACGAACTCGAAATATGCATAGTTCTGAAGGTATTAATGGGTAACTTAATGAATTGGGTCTGTGTGTGACGTCACGAATTCGGTAATCAGGTGAAATAGCTAGCATATTTATAATTTTTGTTGCAGGCTGCAGTAAGCAACCTTTGTGTATATAATTTCCATTATTTTTGTTCGCTAGAAACTAGTTTGATGGAAAAATTTTGAAAATTCACAGGTCATGGGGGAATTCGTTGTGGTCGCAAATTTGTTTAAAATTCACGTTAGTATTATAATTCAAATTTTATGGTCAAAGTAGGTCCCCCGAGTACCAGCGTGGACTTCCTAGGGCGTAAGGCCAATTCCTTTGTAGAAGGTGCTAGTTCCACAGTATCCTAAAAAGTCATGAATCGTCTTTCGGGTATTCAATTTGCAAGAATTTTTTTACAGTGATACTCTCTTAATCTAATTCTACGTTTTCGAAAGTTTCCTTGATTGGCTTGGATATTTGGCACAATACGAAAACCGCTTAGGAAAATGTAGGCACCGCATTTCAGCGTTTCATTGTTATCGCCAACATGGCAGCTGTAGATTGGGATGAAATCAAAAGGTTAGCTGCAGATTTTCAGAGGGCTCAACTTAGTTGCACGATCCAGAGGTTAGTATGATATTAAATTTTATTTAAATTAGTACGCTGATTAGGGTTCTTAAGGTAACATTTGGTGCAAAAGTCTTTGCCGTAGCGCCAACAGTTTCGTCTGCTGTAGTCTGTCAACATGTTATTAATTATTGCTTGGAACAAGATCTAAAAATAAATGCCATTTCAACTTTTGAAGCTAGTGTGAATGGCCATATGGTACAGATTATAATTTTTTTTTCAGACTCTCTGAAAATAATTGCATAGAAATTGTTTCCAAACTATTGGAGCTCAAGCTTCTGGATGTACTTTTCACAACAGATGGAAAAGAGTATGTTACCCCTCAGCACCTCACGAAAGAGATTTTGGACGAGCTATATGTTCATGGAGGTAAAAACATGTTGGCTCGTTGATTGCATTTTCGTGTGCTGCGTGAAGTATGGTCTTGCTAATGAATGTTAATCTTAAAAATTTCTTAATCAGGTAGGATTAATTTGGTTGAACTTGCCAAATTACTCTCCGTGGACCTGAGTCAAGTGGAAGCTCGCGTCAGCGAGCTTTCATCCAAGGATGGTAGGGGTACATATACTGTAATCCTGGGACAGCTAATTGACAAGGGCTACCAAGTTAGAGTTGCCCAAGAAATCAATGATCGTTTGCAGCGTGAGGGGCAAGTTTCCATTTCTAATCTCACCCGGACTTATGATCTCCCTGGAGATTTCCTGCAAATGGTTTGTTGTTTTTTTAATCCTTTCATTAACACCAAATTATGACATTACAGTTCAAGGTTTTGAAATGAAGTTTTAAGGTTAATATTCTTTGATCCAAAGTTTCACTTTTAAATGTAGCAGTTACAAAGTGGGACTTAGTTTATCACTTATCACCAAAATAGTTTATGATCCGTCTATCTACCTCCCCCCCCCCTATTCAGCTACCTTCTACTATTGAATAGCAAACGTGTTTTAAGATAATATCTTTTTAGAATTGTCTTAAAGCGTGTGTTAACACACAGCAGCAGTATTTTATGTATTACTTTGAATCTAATATTTATAATTTAGTATTTGGCTTGCACCAGAGAATATTTTTGGACAATCAGTTTCATGTAAAGTTTAAACAATACAAATGAACAATACGGAGCTTGTTAAAATTCTTTGAACATACTTAATTTCAGACTATTTTGTTTGCTGCATTTAGTAATGCATGAATAAAGAGAAGATTACTCTGGCCTGCTTGTTGATAGCATTTAACTATGACTCTTGTATAACTGATTCTTGATGAATTGGAAGGACAGTTGCACTCAAGTGACTCAACCTTCTTAGTTTGTGACGAATATATATGCATCTGCCATGGCCTGTTAACCTGGACTATTAAGAGAAGTGCAAATATTCCTTGACCTCATGGTTTGTGGTTTCAGGATTTGTTTTTGAACTCTACTCTTCATAGTGCATCGTCAAGTCACACACCTTTTCATTTCCACTCCATATTGAAGCATCCACAGTACCAATTAGTGTCTTGATCTTATCCTCTCTCAAGGGTTAGCTCACCTGCATTTAGTGATCCGTAACATATACAGATAAAGAGATTTAGCTTTCACATCATATTCTTGTAATCCCATTATGTAATACACATGTGGCCAATAGTCAACAAATTTTGAGATAAGTGGCTTCCCCTTCTATGGCTGGTGACCAAAATTTGATTTTCTTATTTTGTATGAGATTGTAAAACTACTGTAAAAAATATGATGAAGGGTAATCTGTATAACCGACAGGTAGGATTTTGATGAAACTCAGGTTAGATTTTTTTTTCCTGCCACCTCTTTACTTAAACCCTCTTCAAATCTGCATAATTCCCACCACCTATCATTCTATCCAAAATTCCCACCACCTATCTAAAATCTACTTGTGTATTTTTATTGTTGGGTATATAGTAGGGTAAGTCAAGATGAGCATTTTGTGGCATAGCTGTACAATAGATAGAATATGGCAAACAACATTTAAGAATATAAATTCATAAACAAAAAAATAATGGTGGTAAGACTGAATTTCAACAGGATATGTTTGGTCATAATTGCAACATGTTCACACGTAGAGGGAAAAAATGAATAAATATTTATTGTTTCAAAAATTAACAATAGAGATAACCTTAGAATTGGGAACAATCTTGATTGTAGCGGGTATTGGTGCAAATATTCTTTAGTAAAATCTCAGGTGTGAGGTTTGTTTTGCACCTGAGACTAGTGCTAAGAGTAAAGACTGAATTCCTACTCAGGGTTGGCCACTGCTTTCCTATTTGAATTTCCCTTGACACAGTCTTAACCAGAGAATTGCATAGAAACAGATAAAATGTGAAATTTTCCCACTGGATAGAAAGCACTCACTTTGTTGGGATATTTTATCCCACTGTTCATAGTGCTAAATTGTTGGATGTCCATATTGACTCCCCTCTTTCTTGGGGCCTCACTGTAATGTCCTGGGAAATAAATCTAGTTCTCTCTGCTTTCTGATTTGATATAATCTCCATATCTGCTGATGTTCTTTTTACCATTTTTATGGTCTTTTTATCCTCATATGGTTTATGGTAATCTCTGGTGATTCTCCACACCTGTTTTAAAAATATTCAGAATTCAAAAGAGAGCCAAAAGCCACTAGTTGCTCAAGCTGATATTTATGGCCCATGCCATCCACTTTTTCGAGAATTATGTACCCTACATAATGTCAGCTGTATTGCGAATGAAAAGAAATATTTTTTATTGCACCCTTAATTCAAATGTACACAATTACCTAACCAGAAGGCATGGTGATCTACATCAGTCCTTCATACATACCAGAAAAACTACCATCGGACCCAAAAGCATGGGACTTCATATTTTTAGTAAACTTCCATGTGATATGAAAAAACTAATTCTTATTGTGAATTCAAAAATAAAATGATAATGGTTGCATTCCTTACCTATTTTATTTTGTAAATGACTTCTTAAATATCACTTTTACCTTACCCCCTCCTATTGTTTGTATGTTGTACTTCGTATTTTTAAAAAATCATCTAAACATAAAATAACTAACTAAAACTAATAAAATGAACTAACTAAAATAAATATATAAATCATAAAACTAGTTTCAAATGGTATATTTCTATATGTACATAACTAATGATCCTGTAACATTGAGATTGGATTTATTTCTTCAATTTTATTTTCCATTTTTGATTGTAGATGCTTTCTTTGTATTTTTACTTTCCTTATATCATCAGCTGCATTCAATTCATTGTTTCAAGCATTGAATTGTATTCATTTATGATTTGCTCTAGCTGGTGGAGAGAGAACTGGGGAAAACAATAGAGGGAAAACAGGATAGGCAAGATCCAAGGCTGATCTTTACCGAGGCATTTGTGGCCAGGAATCGTGCTGTGGTTCGTGGTGCTTTGTGTGCAGTTACTCGTCCCACTACTGTGGCCTCCATTATATCACAATGCAACATACCAGAGAGTATATTTTATTGTGAGTAATATCAGTAATCCTAAGTACTTGATGATAGTCATTCACTAAGGAAGTTGGGTATTAGGGTTTGCATGGTTAAAATGTTCTCTAAATGATTTGTTAACTTACTCAATTGCAAGTAAATATTGATTCTTCATTTATTTATATCCATGTAAAAAGTTATGAAGAGATCATCAAGGTTTGTTGAAGTATTTAACAAGCCATTTGCACTTAGTGTAAAAAAAATATAATTACACGTTCAATGATTTCAAAATTTTGTTTTATGCTTTTTTATATTGATGAATAATTGAAGTAATTTATGTTCAGAACAAAACAAACTTGTATTGTGTTTGTATAATTACTTATGTGTTTTAGTGTGTGATTAGAGAAAGATCTTCTTGCCCCTTTTGTCATAATTTTCACATAACTCTAATTTTCTTTAATATACATTATTTTTTAATTGTTAAAATATTTAAAAAACAAGGTATTCTATGAATCCATAACTGTGGCAACATTAACATTCAATTTGTTTTAAATTATTAATTTCCAGAGTTTTATATTCCCAATAATCCATGTCATTCAATACATATTTAATAAATACCCTCATTGATACTGGAGACTATATTTATACTATTATTGTCTCATTTTGGGTTTTAAGGGGTAAATTCGAGAACATTTTCAATAAGCAGTTATTTTCAGGAAGAGATTTTGAAGTATGGATGCTATCATGCAGTTCTGGCACAGTTATTTTCATTTTTCCCCTCCATTCATGGAACTTAGTTTTGCAACAGCATTAATATCACTATAATTTTTTTGTTCCATGTTGCTTAATATGTCTCTAGTATTCCATTGTTTTTATGATGTGAGGGGAGGAAAGCTGATAGATATTATCCTAGCAAATGTATATTAATATCTGATCCTCTTTGCTTGATTCATATCTAGCTGTGGTGGAAGGCCTCCTTGAAAAGAAGCAAGTGGCTGGTTCACTGAGTGGAAAACAAGGACCCAATAGCCTCTTTGTGCCGTCCATATACTCTAAATCCCAGTCAGATTGGGTCAATAGTTTCTTTAGGCAAAATGGGTATTTAGGTAATACTATTTCTTATGGTTTAGGTTTTATTATTCTTATAATTTACCTGTATCTTGAGAGTTTTTTGGCATACATTCTTTTTCTGTAGATTCTGGAGAACTATCAAGTATCTACCATGTAGAACCTATACATATTTAATTGCTGTTAATACATCAATTATTATTTTTGAAGCAGTTAATCATCATTAATTGCTTCAAGAGATGTTTAGAGTTCAATTGATCAAGTCATGCATACTGTCATTTTGTTGTATTGCATTACCTAATTTAATTTAGTTGTATAGATAATACAATCATAGCTAATTGTCTCACAAGTTCCCCTTGAGTTGCATGAATTTTTATTCGTATACCAGGCTGAAATGAAATCACCATCACTGGCAAACATTCAAAGTTTTCGTGTTCAGACTGCCAACAATTTTAATATACAGTAGCAAAATTAGGTGATGTATGTATTTAAAAATAGATTTCCATGCTATTGTAGTCTACAAACGTTTGTATTCTACAATTATGTATATTAGTTTCATGAAATAATCAAATTTTAACTGAATAAATTCATTTGATTATTGCAAAATAGTAAAAAAATATAACCAAATTAAAATGTTTCATTATCACACTTAAATAGCAAAAGTTTACTTGGTAACAATGAACTTCTATTAACTGTTTACATATCTCACAGGAATGCTTTGAAACCATCTTGAATTTTGTTTTTCTACCTCCACCATTTCTTGGTCAAATATATATGTCAAGGGTGAGTCATCCAAGGTTCTGTTCATTTCATTAACAATTTGTAATATGAATGATGACATGAGCTTTCAATTAGTCATGTGGTTGAACCTATCTTGATAACAATGGAGTACAATGATTAATTTACTGTCTTGTACATGTAACCACAAATGACTTATTTATTTTGACTCTATACCACAGTCAAAAGAACAGTCTGTTCACTCCCGTAAGCTCCATGGGAAATCCCTAACCGTAGCCACACCTGCAGTGAGCCTGATTGTGCTCTCCAGCGTTGCCGGATTACCCTGAGGTTAGGCGGAAATGTTGCAACATCGTAGAAGCAGTTGATTTAAAGATTGCTATGGTGGGAAATTCGAACTAGAGATGATACCTATCTATTTTATTTAAAATTTCTGGTATTATATATTATTTTTAGACATTAAATCAATCAAAATATCATTCTTAGTAATAAACTTTTCAAAAATTGTCGGGAACGCATTCCACACCAATCTTCCCGAGAGACAAAACTGCGAAGGATGAAAGTGTTTGGAAGAAAGCCTTTAAGACTTGTTCCACATCACTGGATTCAGTAGCAGTAGGCCTTTTCTACCAGCTCGCTCCAGCTAGATTTTTCCTCTCTTGTATTCCTTGAGAATCCTTACAAATTGGATTCCCTCATTCCACGTCGAATTCCGGCACCGTACTTCGCAGCAGTAATTGTCAGCACGGCCTTTTGATAGGAAAATGATCGACGTGCTCTTCTACGCAAGGCACTCGATGCTTACAGTGTGAGGAACCAAAGGCAACTAGCGAGAGGACCAAGCAAAATGAACTTGCGTGGCTTGGGACTTGTTCCAGGAAAAGGGTCATAAAGGGGCTTCAGGGATAGGAGGGTGGTACCCTTAGACCCTCAAACCACTCGACTCCCCCGCCCTATACTTCAAGAGTGAAACATAAGTCATATGTGAGATTGAATATTAATATTCTTTAAATCCTTTTATTATTAGTTAAATTATATAAACATTTATAAAAAAAGATAAAAGTATTAATTAATCATAAAATAACTGGATTCACCCAAGTTTTTCTAGAATTAAAACTTGAATTGACCCTCGACTTCTAGCCTAACACATTTCCAAAAATCGGCTAGCCGAGGAGACTGTTCTTTAGACTGTGTCTATACTGCATATAACGTGAATATCAAAGAATGATTATGTGTAACTCTTTCCTATTTCTATTTTAAAAAGAGCTGAATTTCATTTGTCAAAAATGAATTTTTAAAAAATTTTGGTATTCATATCTCAAACCTCAAGGCCTTAATTATACTCATCCTTCAAATCTAAAAATCTAACCGTAATTTGGTTAAAATTAAAATTCTTGTTAACCATCAACAGTCTGCCATCAGTGCTAGTATTCTCTGAGTGCATATTTTCATTTATGCTTCTTTTGGCCAACCTCCTCACACTTCCATTATTCTGTTTTTTTTTTTAATATGCCATTCAGGGCATCCCATGAGCTGTTTTTGTTTACATATCTTTCACTTGCATTTATCAAGCTTCTTGTTATGACAAGTGCCCAATGAATTCCTCTCTTTTCCTTTTCCACAGATTTTTTTAATCCATTCAAAAAGTACTCTCCTTACTTGCGGCGACTACATCATTATTTAATGTATTTCGGTCATGAGACTTAATTCCCTATATATCCATAGAAGTTTTATTCCTGTTGTAGTTGCACATTTAAGTATGTTACTTATGAGGTAATGAGTCATTGCATTCATGAAATGCACCTATTGTACTAACGTTATTCTCATGCATAACGTTCAGATCATCTATCATTGTGTGACTAAACGTGTAATTGGAATTATGATGAAATGTTTGTTAAATACTCTGTTACTTTCACCTTGCTTACATTTCAAAACATGTGAAAACTTCATGAAAGTATTCTTTCATTCATGAAGTTTATTGGCCTTTTTAAAAATTGTCAACATTTCTCTTTATTTCCTTTTTCTAAGTAGTATCTTCCAATTACTTGTTAGTATGATAATGTCTCTCTACCCTGAGCTTGACACTCATGGGTAAGGGTACATGAGCACTCTTTGTTCACTGTGCTTCTGCAAACAGCTTATAATCACTCAAGGTTTATTCTTTGAAACTGTTTAATCTGTGACATCATTACATAATTTGTGATTCTGCTGTAAAGCTGAAATTTATTATCAATATCTACTTTTGTGCTTCTCCTACATTTAAATGCTTCCATTTTATCTTTTATCAGAATATGATGCCCTTCGAAGGTTAGGCATCTCTGATCCTGCCGGATTTGTGAAGAAACACAACTTTCCTGGAGAAAGCCAGCCTCACTGCTTGGTTACATGTGCCATAGGGAAGTCCATGTTAGAGCATGTGGAAGCAGCAGTTGATGAAGCCATAACAACTGGATCTTGGGTTGATGTTGAGGTGATTAACCTATCCATAAGTAAACCAAATACATCACTTTAATATAATTTAACAAAAATTTTGAAAACTTTTTCACAATATAATGCTTTTATCATTAATAACCGACATATGTACTGGTATAGTGGTTTGTTTGCTTTCAGAATTCCCATATTGTTAAAAGTGAATGTACATATTATAAAACTTTATCTAATTTCAGTTTCACATTATTTATTTATTACTGTCTCTGTATTATCTGTCGTGAAACTGAGGATGGGTGGCAGTGATGTCATAAAATCATCTTCAGTGTAAAAATTTATGTACAAATTTGTCAAACACCATGAACGATTTCATTTTTCATTTGGATGTAGAGCATGTCAGAACAGAGTGACCACATCATCTCTCTCCCTCTCTCTACACAGGGTGCGGCACTTAAATCAGGACAAATTAAAATCTTTTATTTAAAGCAAATTTATTCACACAAAATATAAATTAAACAAAATTCTTTTACATAGAAATTGTGGCTACAGTCAAGAATAAAATTACTCAGTATAACCTTCAGTTGCAATGACCGCCTCCATCCTCGGCCTGAAGCGCTCACACGCTGTCTATATTTCTAAATGTAGCTTCGATGGCATTGCGTAGGGATGCGACATTAGGGTGTCTCATCTTGTTAGTAACCCTTTCAACTACGCTCCAAACATAATAATCAAGGGGGTTCAAATCCGGGTTATTCGGGGCGGGGGCCAACACTCCTTAGTCCAGAACATGTCCACGTTATCCGACAGCCAGTTTTGTACTAAATGGCTCGTGTGAGCCGGTGCACCGTCCTGCTGAAAGACATATTGCCTTCCCGAGGCCACAGTTACCATCCACGGTTTCGTGACATTGTTTGAAACACGCAGATATACTTTGTTATAGATGGTTTGTCCTTTTTCAAAGAAATGTGGCGGCATGATATCACCCTCACTTGATGCAATACCCAAGACATGAACGCAACCAGAAATTTTGTTCGTACAACAATCGGGACGTCCTCGCCATCATGGGCAAGCAAGCGATCATTTTTCCGGTTGATCTTTGCATATCTGTGTGTTTTCGGTTGACCTTTGCATCAACAGTGAAAATCTTTTCATCAGAAAAGAATCTGATTCGCCCATTTTTCATCGAACTCAATAACAGTTTGCAGCGAGCAACTCGTTTTGTTTTGGACAGAATCTGTCGCCCCTTTATTGGGTACGACTTGTAACGTAAGTCCTCCTCTGCAATCCGATGCATTGTTTGCTCACTGACACTCAACACTGATGCCAATTTCCTCAATGATTGCCCCGAGTCCTCCGAAATCAGCGACCGAGCTCTTCCCACGACTGCTGCCGTTAGTGACACGCGTTCCCTCGAATGAGATTTTCTCGCTGGGTATAGTGGAACCTTCACCAGACTTCTCTGAAGCATTGTACTTATTCAAAAATATCGTGAACAGTTGATATGGGGTACCCGAACAATCAAATGATTTCAGTCGCTGGACGCCCAGAGTGAAGACTTTCGATAATGGTGGCTCGTCTGTTGTACTCCGCACTTGTACATAACATATTGGCCATTTTGAGATTATGACTGTTGACTAGATGCCTATGGCTTTCAATAACGCCAATTGGGACCTCTGACGAAACTACGATATGGCAGGAAATTCAAATTGAAATTTTTCCGGATATAAGTACTGCACCCCTTATTATTATTCTTTTTATAAAAAATAATGGCATTATATTATTATTAATGTGTTTTGTCAAGTATTTATAAAATGAGGTAAATTTCTTACACCAAAAATTATGTTTATGATCTATTCACAGTGCTTACCAGTTTTGAGTTTTTCTGATGGTTTGTAAGAGTTCGGTTATTGTGACAATGTGATCTGTTTGCTGTGGTATTTTGTTCTGTTTCTGTTGTTCTGAGTTTATAGACGTGGCTGAGTGATTGTGCATTTTAGGTAGTGGTCACATAGTTTTCCAAAAGTTTGCAATTTTGTCTGAGCTTGGTGGTGTGATTTCCATCCTATTTTCTTCTCTAACTCTGCAGTTTCTTTCAGGTATTTGATTTTTGGTCTGTGGCTAAGTCTTGAGTCAGCATCGCCAGATCATTTGCAAAGTCCAGGCAGTCTATTTGAATTATAGATCTTTCCAACTTTATTACTTAATCAATTTAGAGTTCCATTTTTTTTGTGCCATTCTTGGACTACTTTTTCTTGGACACAATTGAAAAGTGATGGAGAGAGACAACCCCTTGCAATACTCCTGATTTAATTTGGAAAGGTTCCTAAATTTCACCCATGAATTTTACTTTAGATTTTGTGTTGGTTAATGTCTGCTTTATTTTTGGTAACATTTTTATATCTAACCCTTGTTCTTTTAAAATTTCGAAGAGGGATTGGCAATCAACTGAATCATAGGTTTTTTTTTAAATCAATGAAAATACAAACGATTTTATTATTGTTTTACTTTTGGTGTCTTGGAATTAATTTTTGATTTAATATTTGTTCTGGACATGATCTACCTGTTCTAAAGCCTGCTTGATATTCACCAATTTTGGGTTCAAGTTGTCCTTGTGTTCAGTCAAGGAGACATTGAGATAGAATTTTTTACATGACAGAAAGGAGGGAGATTCCACTGTAGTTATTAATATTGGCTCAATCTCCCTTTTTATATAATGGATGAATTAGAGCCTTTTTCGACTCATCAGGAATTTCTTCAGTTGGCCAAATTTGTTGTACAAATTGTGTGATTCCCTTAATGATTCTTTTACCTGATGATTTAAAAAGATTTACAATAATTCCATCTTCGCCATATGCTTTGTTGTTTTTCAGCCTTTAACTCATAAAATGATTTCTTCTTCATTTGGTTCTTGTGAATTTAGGTTGGTTTAAGTGGAATTTTTTGGTAGAAAACTCTCCTTGAACTCTGGGAAGTTTAGTAGTTTATCAAAATATTTAGCATGCTTTCTACAATTTTTAAGATTGTTAAGTGTCAATTTTCCATTTTCCTTCTTGAAGCAAAGAATGTCCAATGTTTGGTTTTGACTGATAGTTTGCAATTTTCATTCTAACAAGGATGTTTCTTTCATCCCAAGGGAATTTAAATTTAGGCTGTTTCAATTATTTTGTTTTTCATTTGGTGCCAATTTTTAGATTGTTTTTTATCAAATTCAATGGTCAATGATGGTTGGATTTTGATGGTGTCAAACTTTAGAATGATGGATTTCTTTTTTATAAATTTCTGGGGTTTCAAATTTAGTTTTATTCTGGTTAGATAGTGATCTGTATCAATATATGCTCCTATCCAGCCTTGGACATTTATAATTTCTTTTGGTTTTAATGAGAGGTTGTGATATGATCAATTTGGAATCCATCTATTGATGGGTGAATATTTATAGGTGATCACCATGTTTTTTTGTTTTGATGGCCTCTTCTTAAAGTGGGTGGACATGATTTTGAGATTAAAACTATTACAACGTTCTACCATTCTTTTGACATTTTGATTAGTCCATTTATTTCTGGGAAGCCACCAACTTTTTTCTGACCTTTCTTTCTTTACCTAATTGTGCATTGAAGTCGCCCATAAGAATTTTTACATTATTTTTTGAAATCATAGGTATTGTATTCTAAATCATTTCCCATTATTTGTTTACTTTTTTTGGCATTTGACTTGTTTTCCTCGTTGACCAACATGTGTTCATTAATCAAGGTTTATTTTTTGTTTCCACATTTAATGGAAATTTGTCATTAACCTCTTATTAACTGGTTTTACCTCAATCATGGATTTTACTGTTTTTGAAAATAGAAAATGCGACTCCTAGGTGTAGTGCATCATTCAGAGTTCAAGATCATTTTATCTGTTTTACTTATAAAGTCTGTAGTTGTCAAAGTTTATGGTGCATTCCTCTGTCAGCCTAGTTTCTTGTTGTATTAATACTTGAATTTTTATGATAATGTTTCCTAGTTCATGGGGGGTTTTCCTGGTTGTAGGAGAGAGTTCATGTAGACTGTCCTGAAAAATGTTTTGACTTTGGGTTTGAGTTTGCCAGAGGATTCTGAATTCCTTTGAGTTGGAATGCTTAGCCTAGGAATACATCTTAGCCTAGTCTCCCCAGAATCCGATAGACTAGTTGTGCCCCTACTGGGGACAGATGATTGGTTACCCCTTGGGGTATTATTATCTTATAGTATATATACTAAAGCTCCTTATACTTGTACTTTGAAACAAAGTGGGAAGAGTCTGAAAACTATGTGGGTTAAAACCAAAGGGGATAATTCCAGAATATTGGTCTCCTGCTGCCATTGGTCCTCAAGGACTGAATTGCCTTTGGAGTCAGTTTCCTGACTCCAGGGCTATAGGACAGGGTATCCTTCTCTCTGCCCACCCATCCACCCTCTTTTGTGAGGCCATTGGCCATTGATGGGTGACTTCTGATCTTGGAAACTCCATCGCCATATCTTTGTCAGTAAAATAAAAGTTCTTCAAAAAACGGACTGATATTTTTGTATATATCAGACAAAGGAGGTTGGTATTAAAAGAATGAAATACATATCTTTTATTTCAATGTACTTTCATCAGATTTCAATTTCGACAGTGAACATAGATAGTCATTTTCTCTTGTTCTGCAGACGAGGCTGGAGGCGATGCATCTCCCCCTACTGGTATTGCACCAAATCTGGATTCCCCACCCACTTCTCTCCTCCACCCCGATGCGGCATGGGCTGCCCTCACCCTTGGGACCACAAAGAGACGTGGCTCAAGCCAATCCGAACAGCTGGACATTACAGCCGAAGGTGCAATCACACCGGTGGATCTCTCTCGCTCCCTCCCTGGATCAAGGAGGAGCTCATTTCAGTCATCAGAGCAGGGAAAAGGTCAGTGAAATGGTCATATGACAATCTCTTCAGGCCATCTGAGGTGAAAAAAGTCCCCAAAAAGGACTAAATCATAATTTAAAACAACAGATCATACATGCTCGGAAATAATCACATCTTGATGTCGCTCAAAAAGCACTCCACTTGGGCAACTCCATCGCTTTTACCGCGAAAGCACTCGGCAAAACAAATGCCGGCAGGACGGCAACCCACGCGAATTCGCGCGGCCACATTATCACAACTTGAACTACTGGCTCTCAGGAGAAGAGGGGGAATCACTTGCTCCCGGGCCGAGGGGCGGAGGGGGCCCAAGGGACCTCAGGGCGTAGGGATGGCGGGGAGGGGCGGCCTCCATCTCTTCCTCCTCACGATCCTCCGTGCTGGGCGCCGCGCCGTCCTTGACCTCACCGGCGATTCCGAGACTCACTCAGCCGCCGCTAGGCTAGGCTCGGCGCTTCATTCTCGACGGTCATCTGCTCTCGTGCTCGGGCGATGAGGGAATTGCGACTGCAACGCGTTAGGTGGCGAGTCCGTAACGGATTCACAATTAAGCGACGAAGTTTCCTCGAATCCTCTCCTTTTATTCTCTTTCGTACGCTGCGGGAGGGGCGGGGAATTAATTACGTCG
>WURS02474424.1:1278315-1290398 GCA_011762765.2 Rhinocypha anisoptera
GCAAGGTACTTAATTATTTTTAATTCTTTGTTGAACATTTCTTGAGAAAGAGGGATACTGAGGAGTCTATGTAGGAGGGAGTGGAAGGCTGCGAATTTGTGACAGTGGTGGTTGTTGGAGGAAGCAGGTATTAGGTGATCGGCGTATGAAGGTTTCCGGTAAATATGAGTAATTGAATTGGTTGTAAGAAATAGTGATGGTGAGGATAGGAAGTTCAGGGAGTGGTTGACTTCATGTTCCTTGGTGAAGTGGAGAGATGGGTGTAAGGAATTGATGAGACAAAGAAAATCGTCAAGCTGCTTTTGCTCTTCCATTATACTTTACCAGATGATGGCGATCATCGCCAAAACCGGTCGTGTTTTGTAATTTTTGTATCTTTTGTGGAAATATAATAGTTATTAAAAAACCATCACTCAGACATCGAAGAGCTGAATTTCGATCCACTGTCAATGACGCGTATAAATCGCAGACAGAAAGAATCAACAAATATATGGTTACACCCAATACATTGACGACAACAAATTTGTAAATTAGAAATGCGCGGAGAAAGAAAGGAAAGTCGAGAGTGATAAGGAATTATAGTGAGTGATTCTTCCATTCGTCCTCCTCCTTTACCACCTCGCTCTCCAAATCATACACAGTACTTGGGAGAACACTCAAAGCTGACACTCCCCGTTTGTTTGACTCATTTCCTCTTTCGTCGGCGCATGTAGAGCGTCTCTGTGGGCTCATGCCAGTATGCCCAAGTGATGCCCAGCTGGAGGGCTCGCTCGCTCGAGGCCCCCTGGCTCCCTCCATCACGTGGCTTTTACATTGCCACCTTTCTTTGCCCTTTGTGTTTCGACCAACCGGTTGAATTGACCAAACGAATTCAGAAAATGGTCTATAAAAAGACTTTCCTGGTGGAAAATTTTATATTTGGATACACGGTAATCATATTGTCGATGTCTGAAGAATCTCCTTGCCGCTCATCAGCGGGGAACATAAGCGTGATTGGGCTATGATTTTCGTAGAAAATATCTCCATGTTGTCCGCGGCCTTTTATTTTACAAATCCTCCACTACACATTTTTCCCTATTATTGTGCTGGGTTTCCGCGTCCCGAGAATTCTTTAAAAATTTCTCCTCACTTTTCTCCCGAATGTTTCCGGCATGCTTGTGAAAGTATTCCCATATACGAGGGTGAGTCAAGTGAAAACCGTAAATTTGTAATAAAAAATCGCGATATCGCGCCATCATCCTCTAACTTGGCAAGTGTATTGCAGTGAGTGTGCAAAAAGCCACGTGCAAAGGTAGCTTAGTATAGATGCACAAACAATGTTACAGGACCAGTATAAAGATGGATTCCCCACTTGCGACTTTCACCAGGGAAGAACAGCGTACTTTTAATTCGGTTTTTGCGTAGTGAAGGCGCGAAACCAATTGAGACTCATCGCAGAATGAAGATCCAATATGGTGATTGTGTTTGTCACTCCAGTAAGTTTACGAATGGAATCGGAAGTTTGTATATGGCGTGTGTGTGTGCAGTGGAAGACGTTCCTCGTCCAAGTCAGGCACATCGGACTGTGACTTCGGAGAACAATGCAGCAGTTGAAGCAATAGACAAGGAAAACCACCGAATAACATTGGATGAATTGCTGATATTTTAAAAATTATCTAAGGTTCAGCACATCACGTTGTGCAAAGAAATGGCGTTGTACCACTTTGGCAGAATAAATAATATTTATAAAAATAGTTACGGTTTTCATTCGACCCACACTCGTATTTTTGCATTGTCGCCGAACACCTGAAAACAAGGATGATTTTAGTTGCTCGGGCACCGAAATTACCGCAAAATAATTCTTGAACTCTCGCAAAAACATCATCGGATATTTCTCTCCATGGCCGTTGAATTTTTGCCTCGTGATTGCGTTGACTACCGGAATTGCGACGCTTAGCAACGACCGTCCCTTCCTTAAACCCGCTTGAACCACTGCCTGCTCGCTCTGCCGTTCGCCATTCGTAACTGTACTTCCATTTCCTGTATTCGTTCGAATTGACTTCGCTCTAGTGCTCCCACGCGAGCGACCGCGGGTTCTATTTTGGCTTAGCATTACCTTGACTTCAATTTCCGAGAGACGACTTTCGCAGCGGGCCTCGATGGCTTCGATCATTCGCCCTAAAGAGTGCCCCCCCCCCCATCCTCTTGCTCCCTTTGGCTCCATCTTCTTTCCCTTTTCTTCCTTTCTCTCTCCTCCTCCCTTAGTCTTTCCTTTTCCTCGCTCTCCTTCCGAAATCGGAGAAATTACACTTCCAAACCCTGAACGCTCCCCACTGTCTCTACTTGCGGTGAAATCTACCTCATTGCCTGAGCCGTATGTGCTTTCACAGATTGTGGTTCATCCGTAATTTTAATTCGATTCATCGCACTTGCCAAATCTTACGCGTCAACAAAGTACTTGGGATTTTCGCTCGACTAGTCGGACCCACTCGACTACAAACGCTCCCGTTGACGGGGGGCCATTCCACCTCAACGCCTCACTTAATCCTTTCACTTAAATCGTCCTTGTGATTGGCTGGACCGTGTCCAGTCGTCGGGCGGAGATTAAAAAATCGTCCGTGGCGAAAAATAAATGGAGTGTTTCTTCAGATATTCCCCCTGCCTTTTCTCTTAGTCCAGCGTCTTTCGTCATTCACTAAATGCTCGCCACGGTAACCGTTTTGCGCGGCGTATACCTCATGCTTACACCGTATCACCATGCATTATGTAATGGTTGAAATAACTCCCACAATACACGAGAGTGAAAGTGTTATCACGAATCTCCATCAATTTGGCGTGTCTAAAGATATTTTCTCTTGTTTCATAGTTGGAAGTTAAATACTGCTGACGTGATTCTCCAACGATGATGATGGAAAATCTGAAACAAACATTAGATGAAAATTTTAATTTATCCACTACTAATAATGAATTAAATGAACAGTTATCAATTTAAAAACAAGTAATTAATGTTTTCACTTTAGAACACCATATAAATAATATATGAAGTCAGTTGGATTACTTAGGATAAAGAAAATAAACCTAAAGATTGACTTGAGAGAGAAATGAACGTAATGGTGAGTTTTATGGCTGTCGTAACCAAAAAATTAATTTAATTAAATCTATATACAGAGAAATGAAACACAATCTGAATAAGATAAAATGAAGAATAAAGAAACGTAAAATGAATGCAAACAATCCAGAAGAGTGATTTAGTTAGTAGCTGATATTGTTGTTTAGGTGTTTAGGCGTGCAAGAGCGCTCATATAGCTTAAATTTATTCAGCAGAGTATTTTAATTAACAGCAACATACGGTTTATATATTGCCATTAGATTTGAGATAATAACTAAATGTCACCCCTAGTGTTTTTTACTACTTATATTGAAGCACGACACATTTTATTTTCATAAAAGCCCACGTTACATGAAGAACCGATTGAAGGGGTACCTTCACTGAATTTCAAAGAAAAAAAAGGTTTTTCATGCCCTTTTTGTCATAAATAATATTTACAGTAACAGAACACAATAAAAATAATTAACACTGAATTAAAAAAATAACAGTTAAAAATTCAAAATAGATAGAAGTCGGTCAATGTAATACGAAGTCGTTAACTCCTCTGTCATTTAACACATGAATGAATCTAAGCGGATATTAGAGACAGCAGACTGTAAAAAACTATTCGGAGCAAGTACCAGGGTAGGAATTCTTTAAGCTTAATAAAGCGTTCAGTCTCTCTGTCTGTTCGAATTAATCGTCCTTCTCTGTTTATGGATTTAAGATGCTTCGACAGGTGAGGTAATTTTGCTCGGCCTATACTTACTGACGGTACAACCTATTAGGCTAAGTACAAGAACAGCACTCAAAGAAAATAAAATCAGCTTGGTAGTTATCATTTACCAAGAAAAGTATGACGAATGTTTCACGCAATTTCCCCAAAATAAATATACATAGAATTTCAGTTTTTTTTTAAATCTTAGTCTCTTCGCTTCTTTATCGCACATAGGGGATCTCTTCCAAGTGGTACATGAGCGAAGTTCATCCTTAATAATATAAGCAATTTCTTTATTTAATATTAAAAACCTGTTGGAATAAACTTTGCTTGGGATTACCGGTTTGCTTAATAAATGGAAGGCATTAATCTCCCAGAGATTGTTTGTTAATATCACGCCTGTAACATAAAATGCAGTGATTTCTCCAATGGAAATGTGGAATCAACCTAAAAGAGGCTTATTAGATTTCCACTAACATGCATACCACAAGAATTTTCTTATTAGCACAGGATACCATTTTATAGGCCATTTTCCAAACGACGAGAAGTTTTTCAATACGTCTTTGAGAGTTGAGTCGAGAACGGGTAAAAGAAATATAAGAAAGAGACGAATGCCTTTCCCCATTATCTAGACAAACGGGAATACCGGGGGTTCGTTGGGTTGAAAGTAGGTTCAAGTTGTGTCTTAAGAGGAACAAACGGTAAAACAAAGCATCTTTCGACCTCTGTAAGCCATCTTCCATACCCTAGGATGCAGCCTCTAGCCCATAAAGGGCCAAAAGTCTCATTTTTCCTAAGCTGTAGCGGGTAATAATTAAAGAAATTACCTACCGATATTCCATTATATCGTAACAGTTCCTTCGGCGATCGAAATTCGACGAGCCTAAATTTCATATTCAATAATCGATCCAGTTGACGTTCTTGGTGATGAAGAAGAGAAGCAAAAAAACTTTGTAATTTCACAATGTGTTTATTTGGTTTCGATATATATATTGTTGGAATCGTGAAGGCTGCATTATTCAGGTATTAACCGCGTATAAAATCTGTTTTGACAAACGGATTTTATACGCGGTGAATACCGAATAATGCAGCCATCACGACTTTCACTTCGCGAGAGCCTTTATATCGTTGGAATTACAAAGTTTTGTCGTTTCTCTTCATCATGAAGGTCCACAAAGTTGAGCCTAATACCATCGAAATCTTGGTGGTAGTTGATATTTTTTCTGTGGTTATTTCGATTCATGGCGAACTATAAACCTCCGCGCCGTGAGCTAAGGCCTTATAGGTTCATCCCTTAAGCCGACCCTGCTTAGGTAGACAGATTACCAGCCTGACAACCCACTCACTGAGCCCATTCGCAGAGGCTGAAAATTAATGAAACGGGGTGCGTTCCACGCTTTAGAGGCTCAATTACAAGGTTTGAGTCATAACAATAATAATAACGTCGTTATTTATTCCGAGAAATCGAGGAACTAATCCCATTCTATAACTTATTGATGGAGTCCGACCGCCTAGAACTGGTCCTTCTCGGTGAACGTTGGGTGGAGCTACGATGCCTTCCACCCCTCCCGGTTTTGCCTCCTGTACCGTCTAGCCTATTGTTTTATTGTTGTGATGTTGTGTACTGGCCATTTGTTTCATTGTTATTGATGTGGAGTAGAATTTTGGCTGGTTGATTGTTGGAAAGTTTTTGTTTGGTGTTTGTGTAAGGGGAAGAGCGGGGATTGTTGCGGAGAAATAGCGGGAGCTGTGGATTGTGAAGTGAGAAACACCAGATTAAAGATGTAAATTTGGAAGTTCACGGCGTTTTTTTGGTTTATTCCCGAGGAGGAGAATGGTACAAATAATTCTGACGTAACACTCCCCTACTTTACTCTCTCACTCACAGACTGGAGGGGAGGCAAACAGTGTTGCCTGTTTTCCTCACACCGGCGCAGTGAAATTAATAAAACATATTAATATTAATAAATTTCTTATTGGAATGTTTTACATGAAAAATAACATATAATCCCTTATATTAGCAAACAAATAAGCGCGCAAAACCGAGAGAGAGAGAACCGAAACGACAAGATCTGGCAACTTCGATGACGTGGCGCTGGTAGGGGAGGCACGGTAGGGGAAGGAACGAGCCCGGAATGGGGTTAGCAGAGGACAGAGAAGGAGTACGTGGACATTTTTACGAAGGCCATTTCTCCGCGGTCGGACTCTAGCAACGCATTAAAAAGGGCATTGTCAATATAAAGTGAAAGATTCTTTTTTTCACGCATCATGTACAGGCATGGCAATTTCACCAAGTTGTACATTTTACTAACAATTTTCAATTGCTGATACTGATGCTTCATGTAATACCTATTCGAGTGACCGGTTCGGTTCCGTCGATGCTCAGAAAATAAAACAAGAGTTATAGTGATTAAATTAACCGGTTGATGCTTCTTCTGCACTCATGGCATTTCTACTGAGAAAAACTTTCACCTCATTGAGAAGGATCTCAGTCAATACTTCTTTCTTTCATGAATTTATCCTCTCATTCTTTCTTTCTTTCATGAATGTTTCCTCCTTATTTTTTGTGATTTTATAATTATGTCAAGTAACGGAAAGGAAAAGAATTAATATTTAAGTGATGATTAATGAAACCATAATTATTGTAAAAGCTTAGTGTTTTTTGGAAAACAAATTTAAAGTTTCTTATACCTACATTCCCCTCCAGACTTCGCTATAATTCTTAATATTGACTGAGAAATAATATTTAATTTTCAGAAAAATGTAGTTCATGAGAATCATGTCTCTGCAAAATAAAATATAAAATGCTGGGCAATGAAACATGTAATTTCTCTAATTATTCCAGGCAGAAGGCGACACTCTATCTTGGTTACATTCAGATTAAAATTTTTGTGCCTAGCACTTGTGGCTTACGATAGGCAGCGTCAACCGATTGGTGGTAAATATTTAGGTTTCTTACTCTAAAGAATCTAGCATTTGTATAGCGATGCGTAGCTTAGCAAAATTCAGTTTCGATTCAAAAACATCAAGCTCCGCATACTTTCGACCTTCATCCGTGCTTATCCTTTTTCTCCTTCAGCCTCGCTTACATTTACAAGCTTCCATTACTGCATTCAACATCCTTTATGTTTTAAATTAAACTCTATAAGATATTTCTAACTAGTAACTTCCTTCAACAAGTCAAATAAAAAACTTTGTCGCTTACTTCTCCACATCCCTCTATATTTTGGCTGTTAGGTGAATGCACATCTTTTTTCCTCAAAATCAAATCTTCGGTTCCGTGTTACTACTTTATAATCCACGTTAATATTTTAATGCCTCAATTGTGGATGTGCATATGAACCCAGGCATGGTAACCCTTCTCTTCGTATGCTATTCCTTAGTATTTGAAACTCTCCTCCTCTCATTCAATCTACTACCCCTCACTTTACTCGAAATACCGCTAAAATAAATTAGTTATATTTGTGAGGATTGAACGAAAAATTAAATGTTGGCTGTTAAATATTTGAAATTCATGGAATTAGGGAATCAGTTTTGCCAAAGATACATTAGCAACTCGGGGGACGGCAGAGAAGAAAACTGTCTAAATTTCCCTCATTTCCCCATGAATCACTTTCTTTTGTCTAGATTAATATTATTTCAGTGCGTAGCTGTTTCTTTAGAGAGTATACCTTCTTCGCTGGGGATATTCTGTGTAAAATCTCCTCGCTTTTTCAACCATCGGTGGCCATCCTACCAAACTTCTTCCACCTGCCTAATCGGGTCCTTTTATAGTACTATCTGTCAGTTGTTTATCTTATTTCTGTTACCGACCGTTACATTCACTTTACTGCAGTTTAACTTCAGGTTTGATTATCATATTACCTTTTCGATGCAAGTCAATTCCTTTAATCGATCTTCTTACTCTGTCATCTCATCTGCAAACTCGTGCATAGTGATCGCTTCTCCTTACACCCTCTTTTATCTTCTCTTTGATCTCGTTTATTGCCTCCTCGATGTAAGATTTGAAGATCAGCGGCGATAGTTAGTATCCAAGTATTAACAATTTCTACAGTCTTGCTTCTTCTGATCTCCGCATAGAGTGAGCATAAAATCTCTAACATATCCTCTCTTAACACTCTTATGACTCCCCATATTCATCGGTATATTATACTTGTCGGAACTTTTAGTGACCTGTTTGTCAGGCTAACCGTACGGGAGTTTTCGAATGTATGTTCCATTTTAGTTTTCGATAGAGAAACGATTATGTTCTTCTGTTGAGGTCCGTTGATATTACTCCTCTAATATATCATATATCAGATTAAAGAGGCCGGCCACTCTCGGATTTCCATCAATTTTTCATCTCCGATGGTATTTCGTCGATCCCTGATGCCGTTTTCGACCCTAGATCCTTCAATGCATTATCCATACCCTGTTATCAGGATAGATCTTGATAATGCCCGATTTTCTCCCCGTCATAATGTTTCTAGAAGTATACTTTCCATCTATGAACCTAATCCATATCCTCATTAGTAATTTTCCTATCGGCATCTCGAATAGCATTTAGGTTTGCTCTTCGTTGTCTGAAATTACTCCTCAAGGTTCTTAGCGCTGCTTCAACTTTACATTCTTATAGCTTATTTCACGCTTCTTCAAAGTCCTTCATTTATTCCATCTGGTGTCTTTACCCGTCGCCTGGCAATGGAATTAAAAATAATTTTAACTTCAAAATCGTTCTGTACCTCAGTTCTTGAATTTTTCTAGTTTCTTTTCCCTTTGGTAGAAGAAACTAGAAATTAATTATTGTAAGTGATTCGTTTGTTATCCCTTGTTTCTGTTTTATAAATTTTTTCCTGTCTATAGTTTCGTCTACCTTTTGTTCGTTCCCATTTTAGAGAATTTCAATATTTATTCGATTGATAGTAATAGGCTATGGTTTTTCATTAAATTTTTTACGGGTTCTTTCCGTGACTTGACAAAAAATTTTCTTCTCCAGCTTCTTATTGAGTATCTTGAGTTTCAGTTGTCGCTTCATAAGTACATATAATCTATATAGGTGGCATTATTATTAAAGGAAGAAACATCGAAATAGCAGTGACCGGTAGTAGTGCTCTGGGAAAAATTTATTAGAGGAGAACATATCTATTCTGCCTCTTTATCAACATGAGCTCACTTGGAAATAAGGTATTTGCTCTTAAGCACTTAACCTGGAATACAACGGGCCCCATAGAATGGAGAAAGAATCTCTAAAACTACACGTATAACCTGAAAACCGCAGTGTATCTATTATATCTAGAGTAACATTCATTTTCTGGTTAAAATTATCTAAAGAGAATATTCAATCAATGAGTGGTAGCATATTTGAATAATTATTAGTTACAAATTCAAGTTAAGAAGCTTATAATAATACATATAATATATAATACGGTGCGGTAATTTATTTTTGAGTAGCCGGATGAGTTACTTATCCTCCGACGTATACGTTAACTTTAATTTTTTTTAGATCCAAAATACTTGAGGCAGTAGTCCTTTTCCAATATAGACAATCCTATAGCAAGTATAACATTAAATGAAGGAATTTTATTAAAGGAATTAAATAATTTATGAAGGAATTAAGGAACATTAAACACAAGGAATTTTAACCTGTAAAGAAAACGCATTTGAGTAGGAAATTACTGCGGCAAGTTATCAAAAAATGCAATGGTGCTAATATAACGCAATTTGGCAGGTACGAATATGACATAATTGAGACGAGCTCAATATTTAGTTTATTAAAAATATTTCACAATATTTAGTGCAGATAATAGTTACAAAATACCCTCAAAAGAAATACACCTTCAATTCGTTTGTGTTATAGTGTATCGTTGAAAATGGTGAATCAGACACTTGTGGGGAGAGGCTTTACAGGATAAAAGTCTGATTACTGGAATCAAGTCCACCTTTTGATTCGAATTTGAAGCTAATGGACGCTGAGCGACTGTCCCGGCATTTCGCTCGCGTCCTGTTCTTTTGTTTGATGCTGGGATCTCGAGTGTGCGGGAGGGCGGAGGAGGAAGAGGGGGCGGGGAGGCGACGGTGGGAGTGAAGGGGCGGGAGGGGAGTGTGGGGGTTAGAAAGGGTTCGTTTCGTACGGCATGTGGAATCCCCTCTCGCGCGCGGGACACAAAAGCCCTTTTTTTCGGAGTCTTCATCCGCTCGAGATCGACAGTGGCGCCGCCAAATTGGCCGCGCACACTCGAGGATTTAACGTGGTTACGTCTCGATGGCGCTTTGTCGCCAGCACTTGTTTTTGCCAAACGGCTGGCAATATCTCGCGCGGCCATTTTGCGCTCAGCCGCTCAAGTCGTTTAAGAAAAGTGTTTTTCGCATCAAACGAGACGGAATGAGGAAGAGTGGTTTGGAGCACGCGCTACCTTTTTTCTTGTTCGCCTCGCTCGCTCGCTCGCTCCCTCCCTTTTGTCTCCCTCCTTCCTTCTCTGCTTCTGCGGCGCGGGAGGGAGAGGATGACGATGAAAAAAGAGAGGAGGGGACGAACGGTGGCAGCCATTAAGTCGCATCCGATATTAGCCTCCGTTTACGGGGTGCGGTGAGGGGGAAAGAAGAAGGGGGGGGGGCGGAGGCGATGGATGGGAGGGGTCGACTGCGTGCGAAGGGATGGGGGAATGGTGAGTGTGAGGGATACGATACTACAAGGGACGACTTGTTTGGGGGAAGAGTGGAAACGGAGGGGAAGGGGCAGAAGGAAGGGGGAGGATAAGAGAAGGAGAGATTGAATCATAAGAAGAAGGACGTGGACGAAAGTAGAGAAGATAAAATACGGAAGGTGGGAATGAGAGTGGAATAAGACGTCAGATACTTGATCCATAGATTGGAGAATTCACTCCTTTGAATGGAGGTGGCGAGAAGCATAGCATTAGAAATCATTCAGCAAGAAGCGTGGTGAGACTATTTTTGTGATGTAGAAATTGTGAGCAATTAGTTTTTAGCCAGACAAGTAAAAAGAGGATTGAGGGCAAAGGGACAATGCATTTACCAGCTGTTGATGGGATGTTATTTTTCCTTATCGTCCATTCATGAGATAGCACCCTGCACTACACAAGAAAACCAGGAAAGAATTTACTAAGGAGGTGGTAGAAAAATGATTTTCTACCAAGTTGGCGATTTTCTCATTAGATTACGTGAACCAAGCCTTTGATATGGGGAATGGACGAGTTTAACAGGTGAGACCGAGATAACCACTCATTCTATTCTCACGATAATTATCCAACTAAAAGATCCTGATGAGACCCACAAAAGGTTATGTAATCGATAGATGATGATTTAGTTTCACAAGTTGAAACATATTTTTAGAGGCTCTTATGAGCCTAAATTCCCTCCTACCCTTTCATTCCCATCCGTGTACACCCTTTCTCTCGGTCTGATGCGCCCAGTGGCTAAAGCTGACTCGAAATAACCCAAAGAAAAAAAAATTGGGTATAAATATGACTTCAGATGTCTGACACCTCATTTTCCAAACAACAAAAGTGTTTAATCTTATAATTATATTCAACCTATAAATAAATAATTGGAAAATTAAATTTTACTTCTACAAAGTTCCAATAATAATTAGATGAAATTTCTCTATTTATAATGAAAATGCAACAAGACTAGAAGATACTATGCATATCATCTCAGACCAAGCCTCAGACCAAGTTCATTAGAAGTCGCAATAAATTACGTGCCGTTGACGAAAACTCTTCCAGCGTTGTGCGCGCGGCTGAGTGTCTTTATGGGAGGCTCGATCGCTGCTTTATAGTCGTCCCACAACTCGACTCTCCTTTGCGTCTGGAAAATGACGATGCCATCGTATAAATGACTGGATCCTAATCGTTTTCTGAATGATGTTTGATATTTTAATTAAAGATAGCTAGTCTTTATTTCGAGACGAGATTGAGAAAGCCACTACCACATTAACTCTTCTCCAATTATTTGCCGGTTGTAAGAGGAGATAAATTTGAAGTGCAACACGATATGAAAGAACTAGGATTTTTAGGTTTGTATTCATACTGATTCATAATGACAGATGTAATTGATATAACCGTTCCTACTCATTTTTGGTGACATACATTATTAATACTTTAAATCAAGGATTTCATTTAGCAGTAAATGTGCATAGATACATTTAACCTTATAAAATGACTGAGGAGTATTATTCAAAATTAATTCAGTAAAATCGAATTGTTCGTATATCATGTATAAAAACTATTCGAGAAATGGTTAAGGCCGAGACTTTGTGGAAATCCATGTTGATAACAACAGAAATAAAACTTTGCGTTCCAC
>WURS02474424.1:1316230-1327147 GCA_011762765.2 Rhinocypha anisoptera
CCAGTACGGCAGAGCAACAACTCGACGGTGCCAGTCGGTTTGTCTCTCCGCTCCGGCACTTCTTCACCCTCCCCCACGTTTACCCCCCACTACCCGATCCCAGAATAATATAATACGCCAAAGGGCATCTACACAGGGGCATCTACTCTCTCCCTATGTGGGACGACCCTCGTCGCACCCTTCTGCACAAACTCCCCCGACCCCCAAGGGTGAGTTATTGCGTCCGCGTTGCTAGGCAACTGCGCGCGGTTTGGAGAATAACACTGAACCTCCATCCTCCTGGTCCTCTTCCCCCCCGTCCCTCCTTTCATCCCTTCCTCCCGGACTCCCCCGGAGTCAGTCCATTCCCTCCCTGGAAGTACGGTGACCTGACGTTAAACCCCTTAAGAGCATCTCCACACACACACACTCTCTTTCTCTATCTATTTCTTCCCACCTCTACGAGCTTAGTAATATGATATTTAGGGTTAAGGAAGACTTCTCAGCTATAAGTGGATCGGGCTGATAAGAACCTGCTTCTTCTTGACAGTACCAAAACTCAAGCTGTCCTACTCGAGAACTCCAAAATTATCAACAAATTCGATCTCAATGTCATTCCCAAAATTAAAGTCATGGAAAATGAGCTGCCATACTCTAAGACATCTACCTTAATCATAAATTGTCGTGGAATAGTCATAGATACTCCATATTTCTAATAAAATCAATGTCTTTATAGCAACAAAGTAAATAAAAACCTTCTTCCTTTAAAAGCCCGGAAATTGCTCGTTCAGTAAATAATTTTCCCAAACTTTGATTACTGTTGTCTAGCTCATAATGATGATTTGACAGTTGAAAATAACCTCAAGCTTCAGCGCCTCCTAAATTACTGCGTACGCTTCACCTTTAATCTTCGTAAAGATGACCATCTTACCCCCTATTTCCAAATATTAGGTTGGTTGAATACCGATTTGAGGCGTAAATACCTTCTTGGAAATTTTCTCTTTTCCATCTTTGATCTTAATGAGCCTTCATACCTAATAGACATGTTTTCAAACAGAACCACTGCACATAAAATGATTACTAGAAGGGATCCTAGGAACCATGAAATTCCATCACACCGTATTACCACTTTTCAAAAGTCGTTTGTCGCTGAATCTGCGAAACTATGGAATTCAATTCCTATCGAATAGAGGAAATCCCTTTCGCCCACCATTATTAAATTTAAATATTATGATATTCTGCTTAAAAAATGCTTCCCAGATGATTGAAGACTGTTTATGTTTGATAGTTTCAATTTCTGTTTCTTTTTTTCAAATAATTTTGTTATTATTAATGAATACAATATCTGTATGTAATTACTTTATAACGCTCAATGACATTATAAATTGTCTGTCATTACTAGGTTATTCATAGTTTGTATTAGATGTATACTATTGGTTGCTCTATGGGTGATGTCCAGAGCAAAATAAATTAATTATCTATCTCTCTGTCTCAATCTTTCTCTTTATAACTAACTTCCTCAGCCTCTCCACCCTTTTCCTTTCAGTCTCTCCATATTACCCGTTTCTCCATGGAATTCTCTCTCCTGCTCCCTTTGCTTTCTTCTCGTCTCTCTCCTGTTGCCCCTCCCAACTTCAGTGGTCACGTCCTCCTCCTAAGGGGGTAGGACATATGTGGCCGTCCTGCCCACGGGACGCGCACGTGTCTCCGTCGGTGAGTGAGTTCAGCCGGATCGCGACGATGGCCGTGAGAATTCTTTTAGGATATCCACGTCATTCACGCTTAGCGAAACACGTGTGGGAACGAGTACGGTTCCGTGCTTTTCGGCGTGCGAAAAATTCATTACATGCAAATGACTGACCGCGGTACCTGTCACCCTATGTCACTACGGGTAACTGCATTCACGAACAGGGAAGATTTTGATGGAACGGAGTGATTTTAGATATTTTATCCCAGCGGAACTTCTTAATGACATCTAACGGGATGAATTTGATGTCTAGGGAAGAATGTTTCTACAAAAATTCCTCTGAAACTTTAGGTGTCTGTACATGACGATGACGCCTTGTGAGATGGAAACATTTACCTCATAAATCCACGAAATTTATGAAGATGAATGGATATAAATAGTTAACAAAAAAGGAATAAGTATAATGAAAAACATTGAAGGGCGTGTAGAGAGACCAGAAAGATTTAAAGCTCAAAGATCTTAAAATAATTGGAAACATTTCTGATCAATGAAATACGATGGATAAAAAATCGCATAGGTTACACACCTACTAAATACCCTGCGATTCGTTGACAGGGCGTGTGGCAGGAGGTGATCAACATCCTACGGGATAGTTTGCTTGTCTCATCAAAGACATATGGTAGGGAATTATTAGGGAACGATCTTTTCATAATTATCTCCCATTACTTTTTTATGCGAGATGAGAGAGCATTAATTTTGTATTTCTGCTGCTTTTATGCTTGTCGATGTTGTGGTCGTGAATTTTTCAAGGGCGGAATGAATAAATACATTTCATATCGGTGACTGTCTTACGTCTCTAATCTCGTGCGAGTGTTCAAACTTTCCATCAAGTGAGGTGCCCTGATAATTCTCTTTGTGCCGCAAATAAACTCAAAATAACTTTTACCTATCTGAAATGTTGCCTCGTTTACATTCTTAGCGTATTTAGAAGCCACATTCCTAATACTTCCAATAACCCCGCTCCTCTGATTATCCTTTCTTGAATCACTTTTTTGAATTTTTAATTAAGGTTAATCAAGCCGTCATTAATCCCTCACTCCCCCTTTTTTTCTTAAAAATTTTTCTTAAATACTTTTAGGCGTTAAAAAACTACAAACATAGGTCACTTAATTTGTTAAACTAATTTAAATGAAACATTTATCTGCGTTCCTTTTAATTTTTATATGATCTCTGTCTGACTCGTCAAACATGTTTTCGGGCGAATAAACTATAAAACTGTATTAGATATTAACATTAGATCGGTCGTCATTGTTTTTAAATTTATTTTTATAATGTTCCAAATTTGGTCATTAAGTCTATTATTCTGATTACAAGCTTATGGTTTGCAATTTGGGGGGTGTTGAGTATGGATTTATGGAGCCAAGGGAGCAGCGGCTCGAAAAAGCTTGGGAAATACTGCACTGAGCAAACCCGACCGGCTCACAGTGGTTCAAAACGACCAAAAACCTGGCCAAAATTCTAAATGTGAATGGATTTGTATTGAAATGTACAACTAGGTGTTTTTGAGGTCGCTGAATTCAATTTGGCAAAAAAGTTACAAAATTCAAAATGGTGGATAGAATACAGAAATAATTAATGATTTCTCGCGAAAAAGTTGTGACGGAGGTTTTTGAGTTCTTTAAATTTGATTTAAGATATGAAACACCAAAATTCAAAAGTTAAAATAAACCTTCAAAAATAAAAATAACACATTCAAATGTTTTTACCGCTTTTATCGTAAGATACAACATACATGTTTATAAAATTTAAGTAGTACGCCCTAATTTCCTCCATATTTATGCCGAAACGACTCGAAATAATTTGCAGCTAATTTATTTGACATGTCGTGTTTAATTATTTCTTCAGCCATGAAAATATTGCGGTAACCGAGATATATATTTTTTTAAATTGCGTATCAGTGTTCCTTGGATACTTGTACTGGATCCAGCTATATACAGTATATTAGCAAACCATTCAATAGAAAGAATTCCTTTTTAATTTTTGCTTTACTAGTTAATGTATTTTGTTTTTTCTCTGCAGAACGAAACTGCAATTTTTTTCTTGTCCGCCAATATCTTCTCTGTATAAAAGTTCCATTAGCCTAATCCACAAATTCTGTTGCATGTCGAATCATTTTCCATTCTACGATGAATGCACTTAACTCACTCCGCTGCTCTTCAATTTCACAAGCATTCAATAATAAGGATTATGTGCTTAGTTATTCATACAACAATACAAAGTAACAATTAAAGGTAATTAGCACATAAGGTGCTGTATACAGACCTCAATTGTAAATGTTTCTTCAAGTTAACGCTGGTTGACGTTATTAAATCGGTCAATTGTTCGGTGAGAATTTTGTCAATTTGCTTGGAATTTCGGTAGCATTGACTAAAATTTTTGTTAACATACATCGAGTTTAAATGGAACTTTAATCTTCTTAGACTGCTTTTCTGCTGTAAAATTGATAGTTGAATTTCAAAAATGAGAAGATTAAGTGGATCTGAATAACAACTTCTCTCCTTAAGTACATAACTTATTATGTTCGTACTACAAACATTAATAATGAACCTTAGCAACACAACCTTAGTATTTTTCAGTAATGTACATAGTTTAACATGCTTAAAAATATATTTATAAATAATTCGCACTAATATAGTTATTAATCATATTAATCACTGACACATAAACGTATGGATAAAAAAATCGTGCAGATATGTGCTGCTAATTCTTACAGATCTTCCTATAGGACACTATATACACTATATAACATTTTTTCAAAGTGCTAATACGTGGTAAAAAAATTGTAGCTCCAACTTTCCATTAGACTCATTGATTTGCAAAAGAGGTCGTGAATAACAAGGGTTAAATATGAATGAAAAATAAATTAAACGTTCAAAGTATTATTAACGTATGGTTTATAGCCCGCTCTATTTGGAACGTCAAGAAACATGTAAATATTTTTAAAAACACTCACTTAATATGGTGAAAATACAGTAGAGCACATACTTTTGGAACGAGCAACATACATAAAAGACAACTTTGTGCGTATGTGCAGGATCAGAGATGCGTTACCGGTCTCTTTTATGTCTATGAATACATGCATTGGTGTCTTCTACACAAGATGTGATGATAAAAAACTCCAGACACGGACTTTGATTTTTCGAATTTTGGCCATGTTTTTCGGCGTTTTGAACCACTGTGCGGCTGGCGGTTTCTCGTGACGCAGACGGTGCAACGCGTAAAGTTTTTTCGAATGGCGGAGCAGAGTGGGAAAACTATGGAAAGAAAGTGCATACGGGAGGAATAGGGTGGATATCGGAGGACTGGAGTACTGTTCGCGTCGAGGGAAATGATGGCCCCATATTAAGTGAGCATGGGTCGGGTCGTGACAGCGTGTCTAACGCAGAACGAAGTTCGCGGGATGGGAGAGTGGGGTGAGGTGCAGGCAGGCATCTGTGGTTGGAGAGGAACGCAACAAAAATCACGGACGAAAGCGTGCGCGCATATGAAACCGCCTCCCTCCGCATCGATGTGCTCCGTGTTATTTGAAGCCACGCGGAAGGAGGCGAGGCGGATCGGCGTGGCTGGCGGGCGATTTATTCGCTGGACCGCGCCAGAGGCAAGTGATTTATTGGGGAACGTGGCGGCGCGAGGGAGAAATGTGGGATGGAAAAGGGAGGAAGGAAGGACACGGGGGGAGGGGGTGGAAATGGGGGGAGAGACAAACGATGGCTCGATAATGAGGTGGTACTTGCCCGCGTTGGGCGTATCATTTGGCAGGCCGTACGCTTTATATCTTGATTAACGAAACTTCGAGGGAAGCGATTCTTTCCGGAATCGTTGGATATCGCCCCGATAGGTCACATGGCCTCACGCGGTCCCCCGCTCGCCCACTGCGATGCAGGAGTCGTAGCGGCGAAGGGCTACGGGGGGAAGGTGCGACGGATCGGTCATGCGAAATGGCGAAAGGTCGCGAAAGCGTTTCACGGGTTCGAGGTTAGAAACGGGAAAACGTTCGGATATTCGATAGGGCACTCTAAATAAACGAGGAAAAAGAGTAATTAAATGTAGAAGATAGCCGATGCTCCATAATAAAAATTGACAATATCCAAGCCCGGATCACGCCAAGATGCCGTTTGCATTCCGGTGCTGAGGAAATCAGAGGAGCGGCCAAAATATTCTCATTAGGGTGCATTCGCTGACAACCAAGATGATTTTTAGCACAAAATAACCCTGTGACATATTTTTTCCTAAATAACTTTTAAAGTTTCAGGCATATCCCCGCGTTAGTCGACTTGCATTTCACCCAAACTCCAAACCTGTTGTTAAAAATACTTCTTCTACGCCTACGGATTCAGACGGCGGTAACGGAAAAAATATTGGGTACCTATGTGAAAAGTCATGTGGCCATGAATAAGCACGTGAGGAAACGAAATGGAATGCACCCCTGAACTGGAATAAGTAAAGTTGAGGAGGAAGTGACGAGGAAATACTCGGAGGAGAATGAGTCATTACCCATTTATCATACATACTGATGCGTACAAATCATGACGTAATATCCCTATCTAAGTAATCAAAATTAGATCCAGGGCAGAAGTGCGGTGGCACATTTCTACACCCCTTTGGTCGCAGTGCTTCGCCTATAAATTAGCTTGTAATCCTCTCATTACACAAACCTCCTCCTGCATTCCTCCAACCAGCTGATTCTTATGCAATCTTACTCATCAAGCACTTCAATTCATCCTAAAGTTTCTGCCACTAATTCCTTTGAAAATCACGAGGGAAAATAAGGGTGGAATGTAACAATTTACACCCACAATACTCAAGTTTGCATCAAATTTCACAAGTACCGCACAATTTCAGCAGACGGTACGTTAGGGGAAATGTATAAATATCACAACAATTCTTTTATTCTCCGTACAAATCAAGATCTCAACAAAAATCAGTATTATATATCTCCCGGTCATAATCTTCCTCTCTTTCATTAAAAAAAATCTCAAATCTTAGTTCTCACGTGAGGCTGCAATATGTCTATATCTATGTGGCACCCTACAAGTTACTGCTAGAAAGATCATGAATGAAGGGGGATTTGAACCCAGACCTCTCAGCCTTCAATCTGGTAAGCTATGGAAGATATAGTTTCAACCTTCACTCTGTGGAATTCTTTCACGATGAAAGCAAAACACAACTTATTCCACATTTTAAAAAAACTTTACTCCACAGGATTGGATGGAGTAAAGATTTTCTTTAATTTGAAATAAGCTGTGTTTCATTTCGCTTCCAATCTGGTAAGCTATAAGTAATGTCGCCAAATATCATTTTCACAAGATGAATTAACGGGTTGACGTCAAGGTATTATGCAGGAGACCCTAAATATTGTATATGTAGCGAGTTTTATGCAGCCATTGGCCGTCTCTCACATCCTCTTCTCCAGGTCTCCCTGTCTTTCCAGTCTTTATTTCCTTTCTGTCTCTCTTTTTCGCATGTCTATGGTGTGACTTTCTTTGTCCAGTATTCTTCTGGTGGCGTCCTCTCTTCCTCCTCCTCCCTCTTTTGGTTGCCAATTCAGTATTTTCTTTGGCCAACGGTTTTCATTCATTCTTTTTACATGCCCATACCATCTTAAATGTCTTTTCTCTATTTCTTCTACCTGAATCATTTTTCAAATATTTTCATTTATAATTCTTTCTAATTTTTTTTTTCTGTTTTTCAACATCAGATAGCTTTTCAAATCACTCCTACATATTGTCATCGGCCATCACTTAGGATACAGCGAATCTAATCAAATTACATAAACAACAGCTAGTGAAAATAGTAAAACCATCTCCACGACTTAGTTCACATGGAAACTTGTAACCATGGGAGAAGATGATTAAAATACTTCAGTGCTTCTCAAGTTTGCCTCTCGCGAAGAATTCCCAAGCAGACCCCTAATCTATACAGCTGCACCTCATTTAGTTTTAAAGACCTTGGCGAAGGAATAAATGGACTGTTCAAGAGAGGAAGGCAAGGTTTTAATGATAGCAAATAGGTATCGGAAGATATCTACTCATGGAACTGTGAAGGAAGGAATAATAGCGGGGGGAACGTGTTTGGAGAGCTGCAAACCAAATCTCCGATTGATAGCCCACGAATATGATATCGTTTCAATGGGAAAGGATATTTTTTGTTATTCTTCAATAATGTCACCACTTTCCATTCACAGGGCATTTTACACTTAAAAGACTCACATTGGGAAGAAATATTTCATGGCTCTCTTGCCCCTTCGTCGGTCTGAGGTGCGTGTGTTCGTGTTTGCTACTCGTCCGAGTTTTTCTGAAGTAAACACACACACACACATATATATATATATATATACTCATTCATACAGAAGTTACCGCCATCTGGCGAAAATACAGCATTCAAATTATAGTAAATTAGGAAAAGGGATAGGAACACATAATAGGACGAACACACAATGTGGTTGAAAATATTTGATGGAAACCGACCAATTCATATGAGAAAAAAGTTGTATATATATATATATATAATATCGTATCAGATTTTGGCTAATAGATTTTTGATAAATGAATCCTTACGAACTGTTAAGTGACTAGGTTATTCCACTGGTATTACTTTTTTGATTCATTCACCATCCGAGTTTCAACGGCAAAGCGTCATCGTGAACACCTGGAAATGGAGCATTGTCGTTGATACATGGGTCGAGTGAAGATTAAAAAGATTCTGTGGAATAAGCCTAGCCTTCTTATCATTTCATAACAAGAAGATTTAAAAAAAAAACCACGTCTGAAACAATCGAATTTCAAACTGATTCGTGTTTAATACAGAAGAATAATAATTCTTCGAGAGAAAAATATCTTTCGAACTCGGATAGTTATTATTTTATTTGTGATGTTGTCAGTCAGGAATCTATCGTCGAAATTACTCGTAGCGTTTCATAATACATAAGACATTGTGTTCCAGTTTTCCGAACACGCCACTGGTTTTCGTAATTGAAAATATGTCCGAATGCATCTTTGGCAATTGGATTTTTGAAATCGATCGGAGTGGTCAGTATATTAATTACTAATATTACGAGGTGCATTGAAGTTGTAAGACCTCTAAATGTTTTTTCTCCGGAACGGAAACAGATGGAAACATGCGCCTTTGTTTTAGGACTCTTTGTCAATGCGTGACAGAGAGGGCAGAGAGAAAAAAAAGTTGATTTGGAAAACGTTGTTCGTACAGATCCTAATGCGTAAGCATTCGGTGCTGGAGTACTCTTAACGTCGCTTATGGATAATCTCTCTCTGGGTATTAATGCATCAGCTCTCCCCTTTCCTCTCTCGGCTTTTCTGCCGTTTTATCTTCAATCGCACGCTATACATCACATCAACATTCACACACTCATTGCACATGTTTTGCACATTGAACGTGTTTTGTATCGCTGAAAGAGTCCGCCCTCGAAGCGAGTCACGGTTGAGCTCGTAGATAACTTGACCTGAAGCGATTCGTTACTCTTAATAAGCCTTAACTCGAGAGAGAGATTTTCAGAACGTGTATGCAAATGTTTTTTTTTTTTTTGCAAGTCGTTTTTTCCAACGATTTAGGGATACGTTCCGGAGAATATTCTAGCGTAAATGCGGGGACATTGTTCTTCTCGGCGAAATACGACTCGCAAGCATCTAGTTCATCGAACTTGGCATATGGGATTCAAATTAAGTTGAATATTTTCGTTGATTAATGATTGCCGTTCCTCGAAATAGTGTGATAACCAATGGCCAGAATGGTAGACCACCGCTAACTTATGCTTCCCCATCCTGGATCCCGATAGCAAAGTCCAATATACAAAAAATCCTGTATACGCAGAGCATTAGACAGGAACACACAGAGAAAGAACGGCACATTTAAAGAGAATTAGATCATACACCGCATTTATACACTTTCCTGTTTTGTACCCATGGTTCGTAAGGAAGGATATCTCATTATCAGCGCCGTATTACTTGAAAACAAGGAACAAACGCATAAGTTTTATGACTCACCAGGAGTAACTACAAATCCGTTACCGTAAAACATATGGGACAATAACAGAAACAATAAATCTGAGACCCCAAAAGTCTGGCCTAGCATTAGGCCATCTACCACAGTAAATGAAAACAACGAATTACTTAAGAACTGCATTAATAGACCGACAAAAAGATTATAGCGATTTCTGAAGGCAGTTCCGACCGTACAAATGGCTGGAGGCAACTATGGCAACAGTGTTTCTTACCGTGTTAGGTTAGGGATCGCTTCACGACAGTTGTTGAAGTCGGTATCTTGGCCAAAACTGGCAGCGGCAAAAACCCTTGCTCGAACCTTTTAATTAGGCTATTTTCCTTAAAAATTATAACTGTAAGAATAATAATAATAATAAATATAAAATAAAAGAAAATTACAGATGTCACTGAAAAATGTACACATCAAGTTATAAAAATATAGGCAATAATCCATATTTAAACAATAACATTATTATGCCATATATATGAATACATAATATATATACATATATTAACGTTATATATATATAATGGTTATATATATATATAATTAATCTGTCTCAAACAGCGCCCTCGGGGTTCTTTAGTCCCACGATCCCTTCAAATTATGATTTACTGACTATCGTGTCTCAATATCAAAAATTACTTCCATCATATTGTGAGTATACCGTCACGCTAAGATTCCCTTTCGAGGCTAGTTAGTTCTTTCTTATTGTATCTAATAGAGGAGGCGCAATCGGTCTAGCGGTTCTTAGCCACCTTATTGATTACCATCCCACGTATGCAGTCCGGAGATTAGTTTATCTATTACTCCTCTCCAAGCTATCACCTGTCACCTGGCATCATCCTCTTCATACCTTCGTGGAACCTGATCCAAACATTCTCTTTTACATATTTATCAAATGGTATCCTTGGTCAACTTCTAGGGTTTTTCGCTCCGATGGTCACTTTTAGATACGGTATTCACTAAACTCTCAAGTCTCAACGTATTCCCTGTTAGCTTCCCTCTCATCCTAGAGAGTGAATTCCATAAACCTGTATTTTCGCCGGCTCTGTGGAGTGCTTCGTTACATACAAGATCCACCCATTTAATATTTTACAATCTCCTGTAACGTCTGAATTATTTGTACCATTCTCCTCCTCGGGAGTAAACCAAAAAACCGCCGCACACTTCCAAATTTACGTCTTTATTCT
>WURS02474424.1:1352618-1363499 GCA_011762765.2 Rhinocypha anisoptera
TTCGACACATCCATGACTCCATCACCACTTGTCTCCTTCAACTGGCGATGAATTTCAATCGGTGTCACACCACGAATTATTACACGCTGGGCATGTAAAAAAACATCGCCATTTTAAGTATAGAAAACAGTTCTCACTATCGCGGCTGCCGCTATAGGTTCTGTCTGTCGTACAGTGCTGCCATCTCTGTCACGTATTGATAAAGAGTACTCGCTCATTTTAAAATAAACCGCATGATTCTGTTTCCGGTCCGGAGAAAAAAATTGGAGGACTTACAACTTTAATGCACCTCGTATAACATTCATAAGGATGAAGTTGGGTCAAAAAACTTCATGTTGATCCCAATTTCATAAATCTATTCATGAAAAAGATAAATCACAAATATAAGTCAAGTAATTTGTATATACATTCAACTAGGACAGTACCAATTATCATAATAATATGCCTATATTATATTCAGTTCAAGCATAAGAAAGAAAAAAGTACACGATAAAATTGCGTTAATGAATGTACCAATTGGTAGGAATATACTATAAGCAACATGATCTGGTTCTTTCCAGTACATTATCTTCACATACTATACTCGGGTTACCCACCTGGTTAGGGCCTCCATTCTGGCTTGATGAGTGACCTATCAGCCCTGAAGATTAAGGGACTTGAGTGTCAAAATATTGGCCAGAATGGAGACCCTAACGCAGTGGACAACTTGAGTAGACTACATGAATGTAAGTATGAAGCATATAAAGAAAATTAATTTGAAATAAAAGTAGTAAATGAGCTAATTAGTTATGTTAGACATACAATGATCAATCACTAATTAATCAGAGAAAGGACTGAAGTCCTTGGTGAGCACCTCTCAGGTCAGTTTGAAATATAGAGGATAAAATACCGAAGTACAGAAAAATTGAAACAGCAAGTAAAAATACTAATTACTTAGTATGCTACATATATGCTGGTATTAGCTTAGACAGAAAAATTCACTCAGTAAGCAGTATTTCAAATAATAATGAAGAGAGCAGCGATATTAATAAGAATTTAACTAATAAAAGCATTTACATATAAAAAGGAACTTAAGAACATGAACAAAAACACTGAATGAAAGTGCACTAAAAATATCTAGGCCTAATAAAACAAGAACTTTTAATCCACTAATAGTTTTACTTTTCAACAATATCCCTTCAACCTGGTCAATATCCCTATCCTGGACAACATATCTTCCAATAATACTCTATCACCACTATCCTGTCTTTTCAGTGACTCCCTCTGCAGCTGTGGAATCACACCATTTCTCAAAGAATCCTGAGGTAGAGTTTAATCCTTTGAGTGCCATGCGTAATTGCATAATTTAGTGCGAAAATTGCCAGGCTATTTGTGCCAAAAAATTATGAAAAAAGTCCTTTAAAACATTAGTATTCATAATACCTTGCAAAATCAACTTTTGCAATTAGGTAATTTCATTGTAAAAATGACGTTAGAAGAAAAATCTTTACCTCAATATGACTTGTTGAGTGTTATTGCACACATGGCAAAATATAAAACCGATTATTATTATATGAAGAAATATAAATCCGTGGTTAAGGAAAGTAAGAATTGTGTCTAATACATTGGATTAACTTTTAATGATTATTAGCAAAATAGAGCGCAAAAAGCCATGATAAAATCACTCTTTACAATGCACGTAAAAATACTGATTCTCATATTAGTATATAAATAATCGTATAAAATTGACCAACACAAGAAAATTATATCATTGTGTAATATAAGATACAAACAAGTAGAATGAAAGATAAATACGATGTATTGCATAATAGTTTATATTTATAGTCATAAAAAGAAAAAAACCGCTTAGAGATTAGCCCTTGTGGGAAAATGTCTGATAGTCACTCTGAATTGAACAGTGAAGTGGCACTTGAAGGGTTAAGTCAGTGAGTGCAAATTAAAGTGAATGTTACAATTCACTCTGAAGATGCCTCAATTTCCCTTTCTCCAGAACACATTGCATTGCCCTAGTGAAAAATATTTTTCTTTTGCAAAACACGTCTTTTTGCATGAATTTCTCCTAAATTTTGCTAGAAGATTTGAGTAATAACCTCATTGCTTATCATCTTTTCCAAAATAATCAAATTTAAAAAATATCTTTATCCTCCCAAAACACCAATGCTGTGACCTCACCGGCTTATTTAACTGACTTTAGCTTCCTTGTTGCTTCTGACCACTTTGTAGAATGATTAATTTTTATCAATAATATATTCAAAGTATAATCCATATTGGTAAACTGTTGTGAAATGAGTTTTATTGTTGTAAAAAAACAGAATTTTTCATTCAAATGAGTTTTTGTATTCTAGTGAGCATATACCCATCATGAGCAGTCTTTTCATTTGTAATTCTTAAAGCAAAATAGATCAACCACATTCTTTTGAAATATTTGTCACAATTTCATGCACTTCAGTTCACTAGTCATTCAGTATCATTTTGTGCACTTTTTTGATCATTTCTGGAACTTTTTGGGCATTATTCTGGATCATCTTCAAGGTTGGTTAACAACCACCCAAAACTCATCAGTGCATTTTTAATAGTTGCAATGAATAAGATTGGTTTCAAAGATTTTATTAACTTAAGTATTTTTCATTGGACCCAATCCTCCTTTTACAACAAATTTTAACACTTTTTGAAACTTAAATTTGTCCATTGTAAAAAAAAGAATCAGGGCTTATAATTCCAAAAGGTCTATAGAAGAAACCACTCAATGAATTCACATGAACAGAATTGTTAAGGTATGAAAAAATATTCCAGTAGCATTTGCATCTCTTGATGAGGCCAAGAACTCTTTTTTAGTACCCTAGTATAGCACATAGGGTATATGTAATTTTTTTCTAACTTTCAAATATGTAGGTGCAGTTGGATCAAACACCATCTTATTAATATAATATGAGTACAATTATAAGTCTTCAGAGTTAAATACAAGAGAAGGAAATTTTAAAAATGAAATGCAGATATGTGACTTAGGAAAGTGTTAGGAATAGTCTGGAAAAAGTAAAAGCTGTTTGGGGTAATCCAAAGAAACCTGGAAAAGGAAATCGGAAGAAATAAGAGGTACCTAATCAATTTTTGGAGGGCTTGCTTAAAGATTCAGATGTTGGGTAACAAATATAAAGCAGCAGAAAAGAACAAATTTAAGAAGGAATAATGGCACGTAGGAAGAATGAAGAGACGAAAGATTTAGCATATGGCGATCCATGCTTAAACCAATGTTCAGAAATTTGAAGGGACCCAAAAAACCTACCACAATTTACTTGATTAACTCAAGAAATGCACCTTCTGCTTGAACAGGATCATCTTGAGAAAAGTTACAACTCAAGATATATCGCAAGTTCATAAATATAATCATGAAGAGAGCCATCCTGAACTTTGAACTGGAATCATCAAAATTCCACCATGAATAAATTTTAGATTATGAAAAATTAAATTTCTTACTATCCCCACCATATTTTCACCGGTTTTCATTTCTGTTAGATGGATACAATTTAACCACTATTTTAGAGACTGAGAAATAAACAAGATTAAATTTTTTGAAATGAACTCTGAATACAGGAATATGTATAAAGATTCTCAAGTCATAATTTCTAAAATTCTTACTGACATGGATCCTTCATTTACTTTGGTCACACTCCCAAATCAAATACTTTAATTCTAATTAATCTATTCTGAACACAATATTTTTAAATGTTCCATCAACCAATTTAAAATTTTTATAGTCATTGTGAGATTGCCAAAGTGCTGAGGTCACACATGAAATGTGATGATTAAACAGGTGGATGAATATAATAAGGAAAAAACCTAACGATTCTGAAGATAAGTTAGCAACTAGTTTCAGCTCCTTATAAATCAATTAGGGACTGGTTTGCTGTTTTGCTGAAAAGATGGTGTATGCTACCTGTGCCACCACAAGTATAAGATGACAAAGAAGAGACCAGAAAATTACATAACACTCTGTAATGCCTTGGAACTATACTCAGGCTGTGTAGCCAGTAGTATATGCACAGTTTAAGACATCCTCCGAAGCATCAACCAAGATGTTTGAACACTTCCTCCAAGTCTCTTCTGATCCATCACTTCATCACCCAACTGTTTTGTGATTGAGAATAAATTCCACTTCTTTCTTAAGGTAACCATTAAGATGAGCTCAATTAGACCACATAGGGGACACCATGTACATACCTGTTGCACTAGAGTACCAACTAAGGTGACCATTATCAGAATGAAATGAAGAAGAGTACTACTTTCTCATGAATTTTGATTACATTCATGAAACCAAAAATGTGTATTGAAAAATCTCCCAGATGAAGAATAAGAAGTGCTGCCCTCACTGGTAAAAATCAAAGCAAGTTGTTGCAATATGACTAGTAACACTGTTTTGAATACATAAAAGGTGAAGATCATACAAACATTCCAACCAAATAAATAAACGTCACACCAGTAATCCATACATATTGAAGAAATACATGGCTAGGAGATGTTATAAGTATGTAGTTGACTTGTAATTGGTAGAATACTGAGGTAAAATGATTTACTCACCTCAAATGCTTTTGTGTATTACTATATACAAAATTATGCACAAATTCAACTCACAGACAGTGAAAATGGAAGCAATACAAAATACATATGTAGAAGTTAACCAAAATTTGTTAGTATTTCTTTTTAACCCTTTCGTGCTGAAGCCCTAAAGTGGTACTACCCTGCATACGAGTGTGCGACAAAAAAAGCAAAGTGACCAAAAAAAAGTCGTCCATACTGGGGGATGATTCAGAATGCCCGATATATCAGTCGTTCAGCACGAAAGGGTTAAGTTAGTGACCCTAGTTTCAGTCTGTATGTCAACCTTGACAACAAAACATAAAGATTAATTTAATTGATGAACTCTTTCATATAATTTACATAGAAATTCCAAACAAATTCCAACAAAATACTGCACATTCTGCATGATATCCAGTGAAATATTTTGTACTTAAAAACACATTCACCTAACAGTTTATTTCACATTCTCTCAGTACCATAACTTCAAACAGCACCTTCAATCTCTTGTAACCTCATTTCAAGTAGACCAGGATCTAAGTAATGTTTACATAGAAAATGTCCATTGAGAAACAACACTGGTATTTCATACCTGTATAACTTTTTCCATCTCATATTTCCATGAGCCTCAATGTCCACTTCAACTAACTTAAACCTTCCACTAAAGGGCTGCAAGGAAGCCTTCAAATCATCACACATGGGGCAAGGGTGCTTAGTATAGAGAGTGAGGATGGGAGGGGATTCTATTATATTGCCATCATTCTTCCCCCTGCCAAAAATTATGAGAAGAGGAGAAAGAAACTAACATTAGATACATTCGTACTGCACACAAAACTGAAGCTCTACAAGAACTTGTCACAAATGAGCAAAAGCAACTAACAAGCATTTTAAAATAATCAAAATACAAGCACTTCAAAAGTCACTTTCAGAAAAAATTACTTTTCACACACACTATGGTCCTCATAGAAGCTTTAAATAAACATAGCCTTTGATTGAAAGAGTTACCTAATAAGTAAATAAATACCCTTTCAAACGTTTCCAGGGTCCGCTGTCACAGACATAAAAGAAATCATCATCTAACCTTCAAAATCTCACCCTGTAGGATGTCAACAGTTTTAGTCCCTACATGATCCACATATATACACAACATGAAAACAATTAATTTAGGAAAAAATGGTTCATAATAAATACCTTTTGTCAAATGCATTTCCTTTTTATATATTCAATGTAAAAGGTCACTTGTGAATAAAAGTAAATGGGATAACTGCAGGCTATGCTAAAGGCACAAGTTATGTTACAGAAATGACTTAAGACATGTAAGAATCCCACCCAAAGCATAAAACTTGGCTTAGGAAAAAAGGTATTGTGTATGTGCATTCCATGCATAAAAATCCCATGTTATAATCCTCAACATAGTGGCATGGATTAGCCACAACAAATTATCATCTATCATCCTCATGGGTTATTAATGTGAGGATTAGTTTGGAGCAGCTCTCCAAGGTAACTTATAACCTACCTTTCTCTACATTTATTTATAGTTCTCAAACAACATTGCAGCCCATGCATGAGTTAAAACTTAATAAAAATGAAACAAATTGAGGTTGTCACACGTATTTCCACAGAATAACAGAAAACATGACTGGTTTCAATGATAATAGTTATCATCTGGTCAGAAGATGATGATTATCATCAAAACCACTTGTTTTCTGCTCTTCTGTGGAAATACATACAACTGAAAACTTCTATTTCTTTCATTATGGAATTCCACCAGATGACCTCCACCTCAGTGAATTTTATCCAATAAAAAATAGCTGAAGGTGGTTACTCCACTTTTCCTACTTAAATGCTGAATGAGTGGTAGACTGGGAAGTGAAAAATATTTTAAATTAATTTCCATTGGCTACTTCATTATAGATCATTAGTCACACAAATGTAGGCGATTATAGAATGAGTTTCACAAATGATGAGTTTACCAATATTTTGACCATGAATTATATTCAGATTGTTTGCTAATTCCTATTAATATATTTAGCTCCTCCAGTGAAAGTACTCTCAACATATAAGATATGAAAGAGCAAAAAAATTGAACCAAATAAAGCTCCCTAACCCAATGGAAAAATAAATATAAAACTTGTAACCTAATTGTTATATCTAAGTATGAACCAGATATAAATAAAAAGAGGGTTTTTTCCATAACATTTTAATTCATTGGGAATTTAAAATTGGTAGACATAATTAATATAGAGTGATGACTTACTGTAATATCTCAGAAAAACAAGAGCTGTCAACAAAATTATCATATTACAATATGTCATGGTTTATATTTGTATTTACATTCAACATTCATTATACAATTTCACATCTATAAAAATATAATTCATAAGGATAACAGTCACGTTTCTCCATCTCAAGATATATGATACAAAAATATTTATCAGCAGCATGGAATTACAATTGAAATTTGTTAAATGAGCATTATATACCTTCCAGAATCCTTTCACCAGTCCACTTGAGATTCCATTACTCACAATTTTTCAATAAGGATTGAGGAGGCACCACCACCACCATTGCAGATTGATGCACAACCAAATTGACCAGGCTTCAATGCATGAACTAGATGTAATGTGATCCTAGCTCCAGACATCCTAATGGGACAATAATTAATGGCAAGTGATTAAACTTCAAAATTACGTAAAGGATGTACTAAAATAGTATTATAAATGCAAACAAAATATCTTAATGTTAATAAACCACTTGGTAAAAGTTACAGTGTGGTGACTAATAAATGTCCAAAATATTCAAATTAAAAAAATACTACATAATTAGTAGTACTATTTTCAAACTAGAGGTAGATCTTTCGAGTTTCCTCTTAGAATAACTTTGTTTTTAAACTTGGATGATATTTATAAATACTGAAAAGCACAGGTATTTACTTTCTTTGCAGGTGCTTATTTGGAAGTTGGCTATTTGCGGATAATATACTCAGTCATTTTACATGTGCAACTTAAGGTGAGCTGATACTTTATAAAAGTCAGCATTAAGATGGCAGTAATTCAACAATGTTTCAGATAATAAATACTGAAGGCAACCTCCATTTCAACAAATATCTACAAATCCTGCTTTCTTTTTTGTTTTTTTATTGCAATAACAATAATTTGTTATTCCACAAGCTATTTATGACATCACCTCAATGAAACAAAGGCCACAAATGTTTGTATGTGTTTTTGTTTATATATGTTTATATTATTAAGTGCTGTGATATACGAAAACATTTCCTTCCCTCTTAAAAGATCAAAAGAATTAGCTTCATTTTTTAATCTCTTAATAAATTTCTCCGCTCAATTCAAAGAAAGAAAACCTGGAGCTCATTAGGACTTCAATTAAATCAGCACACAAATTAGTCTCCACTTACCCAATGGGATGTCCCAAGCTCACTGCACCACCGTGGACATTGACCTTGCTTGGGTCCACATCTAACATCTTTTGGTTAGCTAGGACAACTACACTGAAAGCTTCATTGATTTCCCACAAAGTCACATCTTCCTTTTTGATACCACAACGTTCAAGTAGCTGTAACAAGTTACATGTTTTTTTTCAATCAAAATGAATTCACTGAAATTAAACTATGATAAAACTTACTTTGATGAAATTAATGATAACTATAATTTTTAATTCTTTGATGAACCCAAACTTCCAGCTTACAAATACTGCTTTCACATATGCTTGTTATTACGTTAAGACATAATTTATAGGCAAAGATTAATCCACATTTTTTTCAATAAAAGACTAAAGCATACTATGAAAGACTGAATTACAACATTAGAAACAAACATTTTCTAACAACATGACTTTTATATACATTTCTATAAATTGTACATTTTGTGCTAAATTAATTTTTACATTCAATGCAAGTTATGAAAAGGTTGCATTCAACTATAAATAAAGTTAGAATATTTAAAAAAACATTAAATTTACTCTAATCCTTAAACAATCATCAATATTTTTTAATAAAATATAATATAAAGTAGAGGACAATTGCAATGATGATTAAAATGTTATCTATCAACTGGTCACAAAGTCCAATTCAAACTTATTTCAGTGCTCAGGTCCACAAGCACAATAAACATTGGCTGCTCCATCTGCTCCAGTATGAGCCTGAGAGTAAGATAGCTTGTCCCTCTCCTTCGTCTAAATCCAAAATAATTCTCACTTAAAACCTCTTCCAATTTCAATTCCATAATTCAAAATATTCTTGTCAACTCCTCATTACTCTCAACTTAGATTCGTAGCTAGTTAGATTAATAATATGAAGCTTTCACAATTTTATACCTTTTTTATTATAGTGATGATTATATTCTTCTCAAAGGCCATTATCCTCTCTTGTATACATATCACATATCAGGTAACAGAGATCAGTTAATCTGCTTTCTAGCACTATTTAATTTTTGACGTTATTTCATCAATCTCTGATGCTTTGTTTGGCTACCGATCATTCAACATAGAATCAAATTCCATTCCTAGAATGAGGGTTCCTTTCTCATCATCATCAACCTCATTCATTTTCTATAAATCTTACATGTTAGAGGAGAAAATTGCTAGAAAGTGTTTCCAGTTTCTGCAGATTGATCCCCACTTTTTTGTTCCCATCAAAAATCAAATGAGAGTTCTGATTGCAATGCAAATATAAAGTCATCAAAAACAGAATCATTACAAATTTATTTTGTTAATTTTCAATTATAAATTTCACATTGCATTAGTTTTTTTTTATTTCCAGGAATAAATACTGTTTTCTCAGCAATACTTTGAAAAACAAGAAAACTATGAAACCTTACTAACTATATTAATAAGCATTTACCAACCATAGGCAAATTTCCAAAAATATTACAAAGCATTAAACTATAGCCATTTAACTGCAAAAATGCTTTAATGTAAACCTTCGAAGTACAAACAATGAAACAATTTAACTGGTTTCTAAGGTCGATATAGACTTTTTATGGACAAACCTTTGGTACTGCAAAAGCTGGGGCAATTGGGAAATCTATTGGATCAGTAGCAGCATCTTGGAATCCAACAATTCGTGCCAATGGCTTCACACCAAGTTTTTCAGCAGCTGAAGCCGTGGTAAGAACACAAACTGCAGCACCATCATTCAGAGTTGATGCATTCCCTGCAGTTACTGTCCCACCTTCTTTCTATGATGGGATTCAGATAATTAACGAAAATGATAAAACACTAAAATGAACCTGTTTAGATAATAGTAACAATAAATAAGACCCAATGACTTCTAGCCATAATATAAAGATGTTTAAGGTGACTGTTATATCACAAGAATTCCTTTTATGTAAAAATCTCAGGTCAAACGAGGATGGTTTTTGAAATGAAATTTTAATACAATAAATGCCATATATAATTGTGTAAGGTCAAATCTTAGGACCAAAACCGAGGACAAAAACTCAAAGGCTGAATTATACATACCTAATACTTTTAAGATTTTAAAATCACAACTTGAAATAACAACACCTTATAAGCTGCATATAATTAATATTACTATATTATAATACCTTAATTATACCATTAATATAGCAGGTTGTTTATATAAATGAGGTTAACCAACCAAAATAATTGAAATAAGGTGTGCTTTATGACCAACTTAATAACGTTATTTAAATTATTCATCTTATACGCTTGTGCACAAAAAACTTTACTACCATTCATATTTTAATCAGAAAAAAGTAATACAATATTTTCTTATTTTAGACAAAGTAACAGGTAAAAACAACAATTTTTGGAGTACTGTAAAATGTGCTGCTGTAAGAAAATGAAGATCATTCAATACATATTGATTTTTCACTTTGAGATATTACATGAAAAATGTTTATTATGATGCAAATCTGGGGTTCCTGAGCATAGAAAACCAGGGCCAAATGGCATGAGTATGAAAAAAGAAATTTTTTCTTGTAAGAATAATGGTTTGAACTATGCAGGGGTAAGATTACACAAGAATACACAGTAGTATTCCAGGTGAGGTGGTGACAATATATAACATAATTATATCCCTATGCAGATGTTACAAAAAATTCTAAATGGATTAATTTACACTCATATTTTATTTATTTATTTATTTTCCATCGCCCACAAACAGCACTAATAGGCCAACTACAGTGGGCACTATAACATTATTAATAACAAGGACAAAACACACACATCCAAGCCCTAGGTGGAGATTGAAAATATCCACCTAGTCGGGATTCGAACCCGCGACCTCCAGGTTGGCAGACGAGGACGTTACCCCGCCGCCACCGAGGCCGG
>WURS02474424.1:1363599-1386653 GCA_011762765.2 Rhinocypha anisoptera
AGAGTCAGAATGTATGAGAACAACCATCGAGCATTCGAACACATAGGTAGCCATCTAGTTGTGTAGCCTTCAGCTATTTTTCATTGGTGCAATGCTTGTTATTGCTAGCCGCCAGCTACCCCATAGCTGGAGGTTAGGTAGCAGGCGAGCGTAACTGGAGATGGTGTAACCAGCCCTAAGAGTATAAATACCAAAACTTGACTGTATATTCACCTGATGATGCTTTTATATGGTGAAACCTGGTCATGGTAAAATAAATCTTACATGTGGAATTACTGTGTGCTCTCTTTTAAATCCTGCCATTATGAGAGAATTCCACCAAGTGAAGCCTGAAACCATTTCTTATAGAAATCACTATGTCGGAGTATTAACCTCGAGCCATTATAATAATAACTCCAATCATTAACTAATTTAAGAAAAGGTTGTTGTTCTATATTGAGTTAAGCGAAGCATTTGTGCTTGTGTGAATACAAATTTGCCTTAGGAAATAAGCTGCTTTTGGGATAAAATTCGTCTTTACTTTTCACCAGTTCATTCCTAATCCTCATTCAAAAATTCAGTTTTCATGCTCTTTTGATTGAAATATATTTGAATCATTCTTTTTTGCATCACTTTGCGAAACTGTCTTCTTCAAGTTTCAAGAATTGTATCCCAAGAGGTAATATTTTTAATGTTCCACTTGTAGTTGTGGCTCATTTTCAGATTGTAAAGTAAAATTAGTTTTGTGGAATTGTGCAGTGTCTCTTGATTCTTCTGTAACCAAGTCAATTTCCATTCATTTTTATTCGCCTAATTGCATATATCAGTCAGTAGTCATTTTATTGACACTTGAAAGGATTTCTCAATTAAAAATTTTATTAGTGAAAAGAAAAGTCATCTGAGCAGGTGATGATTATTTGGTTTCCATAGCCATTTGAACCTGAAGATGAGCTTATTACTCCTCTTTGTGTAATGATAGGGATTTGGTTGAATTTTGTTTAATCATTTATCTAACTCAGTTTCGATGAATTGCAATATTTTGTACCATTGCCAGTTTCAGATAAATTCACTTAAAAGCCAGTATTCAGCTTTAGTTGTAATAGAGCTTCTTGGCTATTTTTAAATTGTTTATTAGTCCCTCTCAAATATTTTTCTTTGGTTTTATGGGGTGCATTCGAGTTCTAAGGTTCAAATTGTTTTCTGAAAATTTCAAACAAATAAGAAACCTTTTAAGTAATACAGACACTCATCAAGGCTTCGTGATACAGATGGCAACACAATCCAGTTCATAGAATTCCATGAGTGTGGTGGTGTAGTGATGATATTGATGATTCTGGTAGAATTTTTTCAATTATAAGGTTCTCACATCCAAAGAACAACTAGATAACTTTATTGTGTGAAATGAATTCTATTGTAATTTAGTTACTTTCAAACAAAGATACAGTCATTTGTTGAGTTAGGTGTACTGGAGGCAGCACTGTCCATAATAAAGTTCCTAGCTAAAAGGTTAAATGCTGGTTGTAAATAAAACAGATGAAACCATCACTTGACTAGCCAATGTGATCCATCCATTTTGTCATTATAGTATTCCTTTCTTATTCAAACACTACTAAAAGTATGAGCAGTTTCCCCCTGGAATTATTGAATACCATAAATATGCCACAGTATGAGGGTATATTGAAACATTTTTGACTGAAACTGAAGAGCCTAATAGTAGTGCTGACCAGACTTGGAAAAAAAATGTATACATACCTAGAATAAGTCAAAGCTTGTGGCCAGAGAATAAAGTGATATTGTTGACTTTGACTGATATTTGTAAATGGAAAAATAATTAATTTATTACTAATGAATTAGATATTTTGTTGGAGATCAGTTCTCTGCTCATCACAATTAAAATTGTTAAATCCGACAAATGACTGCTCTCCAGACAAAAAATTTCCTATCCAAATTGCTGACAAGGGTCAAATGCAGCCATTAACAAGTGTAACGCTTTCAGCCAAATTTTTATGGCTTTTACATTGTTTTAATAGGGATTGGGAACAATAACCAGTAGAATATGATCATTAAATAAGTTGTTGATTATGGATACAGCTTTATTAATTTTCATGTGGATAATACATGATTTCAACTTTTGAAATCTAAGACCAAGTGAATGTCTACTAAATGGAGTCACAACAACCCCTTCCCTAGATGTTGTTGGACAGTGCTGGTAATAATTTTTTGGTACCTCAAAGCCATTTCACTCATTGCATTCCCAAAGGCATTATAAAAACGATTTCGTGAAGAAATTTTTAAAACAAATTTACAACATTCCAAGAAGTGGCTGGTGAAAACTGAAACTCTGCTCTCCCCTAAAGAAAAGGAAGTTTTCTTGCTTTCTTGCAACCTCAGGCAGAGATACCTTGACAGAAATATTTTTTAAGTGGCTCATTAAGCTCCATTCTCAAATGATTACCTTTTACAAGGTGATTTTTACTTTTTTATTAATCACACTCTTCAACCCATCATTAATTCATGAGGGTACTTAGTACTAAGAAGCATGTGAAAATTCACACGTTCAGGACCCAGGTCCTTTCCCTGTGCAGATGGTTTACCACAAAAATTTGGAACCCACTGAATCACTCTGCTTGGGTTTTGGCTTGAGGTGTTCAGAGGCATCACCTGGCTTTGAGCTGTGGTTCCCCATTCTGTTGCCAAGCACTCTACCCACAGGGTTACCATCTGCTTTGTTTGCCATTGGAGACTAAATTTTAACATTTTCCAGCCATTATGTTGTTCCGTGAATAATTGTCCAGTGGACAAAACATTCCCTTAAAAGCTGCCATCCACCTGTCATTATCATTTCACCAGGATTGGATTGTGGCTGTACATTATATGAATGAGTGCAATGCACATTTTCACAGTGTGTACAGGTCCACAAAATTTATGTGTTGATAATGTACTCAGGTTCAGCTGTTGATCGGACTACATTTTAAAAATAAACTAGGACTAAGAGATTGACAAAGAGACTGCTCTTCTCCACTAGTTACACTTGGTGACATCGTCAGATCCTGACGATGTCACCAAGTGAACGAAACCAGTTGTAATAAAGTGTTATTTGTGGAATTGCAAAGTTTCCTTTATCCTATACATCAAGTCTGTGTGGGTTGATAATATACCAGTATAATTGCTTAAGAGCTTAGGAATAGTAGGAAGGAAGAAATTGAAGGGAATTAGGCAAGAAGATTTCGTTAAATCGATATTAATTCCAATAGCAAAGAAAAAAACAGCAGAATGTGTGTACTAGAGAAAAATTAGTTAGATCACAAATGCAGTGAAGGTAGTTTTAAGAATCATCAGTAAAAGACTGGAGAAAAGGGCAGAACAAAACCTAGGTGAAGATCAGTTCAGATTTAGAAAAGGCAGAGGGACTCATGATACGATAGCTGTAAGAAGGACATTGATTGAACAAAATACACAACCTAATAAGGTTGGTTTTACCTGCTTTGTAGACTTCAAGAAAGCATTCCATAAAGTAGAGTGGCCTGAGCTAATGGAAGTGTTTCAAAAAATCTGATGGATTGGAAGAATAGACGTCCCATCGAAAACCTTTATATGGCCCAGGGTGTGCAAGTAAGGGTGGAAAATGGTGAGTCAGGGTGGGAACAATTAGGCAGGGGAGTAAGACAGGGGTGTCTTCTGTCTCCTTTGTTTTTAATCTGTACTTAGAGGAAATGGTAAAAGAGGCATAGGAAATGGTTGAGCCAGGAGTAAAAGTTTTGGGGAACTCATCAAATCAGTCTCACCAATGACTAAGCCCTAGTTAGTAATTCAGCCAAATGACTGCAGACCCTGTTGAGTGCTTTACAAGACCAGTGTCAAGAAGTTTGGGATGAAAATTAATTGTAAGAAGACAAAAGTAATGAGATTTTTGATAAGAAGAATGGCTAGGCTGAATATCAAGCTACAAGGGAATAAATTAGAACAGATAGAAAAGTTCACTTATTTGGGAAGCATCATAGAGGAAAATGGACATAGTGACCAGGATATTAGACAAAGAATTGCATTAGCAAAAGAGGCCTTTGCGAAAAGGAAGGAGCTGATGAGAGGGACTTAGAAAAGATTGGTGAAAACCCTGTTTTGGAACATAGCATTATATGAATCCGAAACCTGGTCCAAGAGTAAGGATTCTAAGCATGGATTAGGGACTTTTGAGATGTTGGTGAAGGATGGAGAAGGTGAAGTGGATGGAGAGGAAAACCATTGAAGTACTAAGAATGGTATGGGAGGAAAGGCAAATGTTTGCGTGTAATCCAAAGATAAGGATGTTGGGTGAGCCGTGTAAGGGTAGGAAGAGAACAGGGATTTTGGTGAGAATGATAGGTGATGGAAAGTATGTGGATTTGAAGAGGGATTGAGTGAGAAGCAGTGGAAAAGTGAAACCTGAGACTCTTCAAAAATCCACCTTAACCAGTAGATTACCCTTCAACTACTAGTGGAAAAGTGCCATCTCTTTGTCATTAATATGTTTCAGTGCCACCACATCACTCCTGGAACTGAGCGAGGACTGTTAGGACTTAAAACTTGAATGCATTATGATGTAAGCTTTTATAAATCTCAATTGTGATCCATCTCTTCATATGAAACCATGTTGTAAAGCCTAGATTTACTTTTCCATTTTTTTTTATTCCACTTAATGTATTAATAATCAATGTGTGCATTGACATAATTCTGTTTTCCGTTTACAATGCACTAACCAATTCCTTTTCCTGTCCCAGAAATCAAGGATGATGTCCGACTATGCAAGATATGTTATGCCTCGGAGTTAGGCGTAGTGTTTCTTCCATGCGGTCACATGGTGGCATGCGTAAAGTGCGTACCTTCCCTTGCTGTTTGTCCAGTCTGCAGACAGAAATTCACGCACACTGTTCGAGCTTTTATCCCATGAACGTGAATGAGGTATTGCAGTTCCTCCAAAGGACCACAATTCTAGTACCAGACCATAAAAGAGTTTGTGCAACTATTGACATTACATAATTGAGGTCATTATTTTTTAGATATAATGATTGAGGAAATTAAGCCAAATGTAAATCAAGGGCATAAGAAAATATATGAAGTAAAATTTTTAATGGTTAACAGTTTTTGGCTCATTTTGATGAGTAACTTTTGTCAGAAAATTGTACAAATATCAATTTTTCTGTTCTTTCTTCTTGTTTGATATTAGAATAAAATAGGCATTGGGATGCCATATTCAAATTGAAAACTATTATTGGTTGTAACAGCAGTTATAGGTTTTGCTCCCAACCAATCAGCAATCTGCTTTAAATCTAGCTAAGAGCTTCTCAGTTAGAAATATATCTTTCCTGAAGGAAAATTGTCATACATGGTCATCACTAGACCTTTTGAATCCATAAACAAGATTTAAATTTTTATTGCTACTTAAACTGTTGATTAAGCTAAAAATGCATTTTTTTTATTTCATGAGGAAGAGTTACGTCTATAAAAGCCTTTCATGCAATGGAACATAGTTTCTTTTATTAAGATTTGTTTGCTTAACAATCTTTATGTAGGCAAACCCTTCTAATGATATACTCTGTAAATGCAAGCATATTGTACTGATGCAGTTTTGATAGCAAAAGAAATATTGTCAATTGTACCAATTGCTTATTTTTGTGAGATATATGTATTCCTGAGATTTTGTATATAGAATGTTGTGATTGAATTCGAGTTTTCAAATAATTTCATTCCCATTTTTTAAAAAGTAGTTTCATGATGGGAGGGTTTTTGTTTCTAATAATAAATAATGGGAAAAACTAGTATTGTATTGAAAATCCTCCCATTTCAAGGTGCATATTTGGAATGTAAAGGTGTGTTGTTCTAGTTGTCATCTTGTGTTTTAATATTATATACTCTTAGAGACTTTTTTTTCTATAGGAAGAAATAACTTTTCAGAAATTTTCATTTCCTTGTGAATAATACTCTCTATTGAGCAGTTCTTATTAAAGACTCAGGTGTTTAGTTAGTCCCAAAAGTTTATTTTAAAATACACTTGTCACTTTTTTATTTTCATGGCTGAATTTCATTTGGGCAAATGTATGGTGATGTGATTTAAGATTGTTGTTATGGTTCCAACTTACATATTGGAGGTAACTTGAAACTATGCAACTTAATTATGTCATGTTGCATATTGCCTGTGTTCACCATTTTCTGTGCTTGGTCTAAGATTAGGGGTAATGCCGTCCGATATGTGGGTGTGACGCAGCAATTTACTGTGATGGTATTACAAAACAATATGCTCTTAAAACTTATACATTTCAACTTATTGTTTTTTTCTGCAAGTTCTTGATTTTATGGCATTACTATTTTGTACTTTTATGGTATTCTACGATAAAGTTTTTATTCTTGGGGACTCACTCCTTCAAAGTTTTTAGGTGCATTTTAGTTAAGGCTCATTTGCTATTAATATGAAACATTCAGTCGGATATAATGGTTTGAATTTGGTGTATACCAAATGGTGTACTTAAATGCCATGCGTATTCTTAAACTTATTTTTAAACTGGAACTATAAATGGTAGTTTCTAATTACAATGTCTAACACGTTAACCTTTTATGCATTGGTTTAGGCTTTTTGAAATCAACATATCCATTACTTATATTGCCCCATTTATACATATATTGGTTTTTCAATGCAAAGCAGGAATTGTCTTCAGGACTTAATTTTGATATGATATGGCTGTTTGACTTTTTTGTTTCTGATTAGGAACTTTCTTCTACTCATCAATGATGTTTTAGTCAGGTATTTCTGAACATGCTACTGGAATTTTTGGCTTGGATATTTACAAAATATAATTTCCAATATAATATAAAATAAATGAGCATCATCGCTCTGTAGCCATTTTAATTATTCCATCACTTTTATCATTCATATTTTTTATCAAGCTAAATCAGAATGATTTAGTTTTTATGATTCAATTAAGGTCTGAATTTATTACTTTGAATATGCATTGGCTGAAAGCATGCTTTGGTAAAAGTGAATATCTCATCGTTTTTGGCTGCAGATGTTATAATTCACAACTTACTGCAGTTACCATGTAACAACGTTGACTTTTCCAAAATTGTATCACAGAATTAATGAAAGTTGTTTTTTCATGCTGGGGATAGTTTTAAAGGTGAATACAAAAATGAGTTTTGTCTGATATCACACAATCATTAACTCACATATTTAATCTAATGACAAATTTTTATTCATTTAAGTAATACATGTTATAGTTGAAATGAAGAAGAATGATTCATGTTCATTGAAGGTGTTACAGAATTAGGAATTATTAGTAATGACTCCTGAATGAAGAATTATGGATCACTTTTCTCAGTTTTTAAGTCTGTATAGGGTGCAATTTCAAAAAAATATCTACTGAAGAATCATGAAGCCATCACAGTAGTTGGTAATGTATTTTTTCATCCGAATAGATTCTTTTGTAATTACTTAATTAGCCATTACTTTCATTGTAATAATGCATTTTAACAATTCATGGATTATGGGATCAAAGTTCATCTTCTGTATAAAGTGTGTTTATATTAAAACATCCTGTGAGACGCAGTATAATGCTTAATGAAAATTAGTGCTAAAAATCCTTTTACTGTATATACGTACGTGTGAGAATAAATGACATAAAAATTATATTTTAAACTTTACTTGTAAATTTTAATTAGAAATCCTGTCCATTAATATTGTTATTCTTATTTAAGATCTCTAAGTGCAAAGCATTAACATCATGTATAATAACCATTTGAGACCAAACTGCAGACATTTAACATACAAAATTATATCACACTCAGGTGTTTGTGAGATCATTTTACTACTGTTTTAATCAAGGTATTCTAATTAGCAATAAACAAAATCCCATACCTACATTAGACAGAATGGAGTTATATATACAATTTAAGAATGTATGGAAGTTGGTCGGTCTCATTGGTTATTAACAAAAGCCCATACCTACATTAGACAGAATGGAGTTATATATACAATTTAAGCATCTATGGAAGTTGGTCTCATTTAACTACAAGTATAAGCAAGTAGTGCTATGGTAGATATATGTAGATAGATTCTCCTCATTATGTAATCTTCCCTAGGTGTGGTGGTTTGTATGCACCAATGATCCATAGATATTTAGAGGTAGGAGCAGTGATAATTGAGTTCTACACCCAAGACAGGTTTTTTTGTTCCTGAAACTATATGCGTTCTCATAAATGTTTTTGATGTGTTTGTCTAGAAAATGGGAATAATATTCTCTGGTTATCTTTTGACCTTTTACAAGATAAAATACCTTTTTCACAGAGTGTAATTGGGAAAACTTGCATGGCTAGTGTCCTACCATACGTACACAGGGTGGCTTCCTAGGTGTTTTGTAGATGAAGGAGGCTAGGAACAGTAATTGTTGACTTTAAGGATGCAGTCTTCTTAATTGTAGTAGTCTTTCATATTGCTCTTAGCAGAATGGAAAGTTCATAATGCCCAGGTCCAATGTGTGTCTTTTATTAAAATGATTTTGGTTCTTTGCTCTTTCGTGAATGAAAAGCCAATTTCCTAAAAATATGCCTACATATATATATTTTTATTTTTTTTACCTGTTTGGAAAAGTGGGTTATTCTTTTGTGCACCCTGCAAAGTTGTAGATCTCACATTCTTCCCACGCTGAACCCAAACTTAATCGGAGCCAGCTATTTCAAATAATGATTCACCCAGATCGAGTAGTTAGGTATGTGGCTTTAATTTCTTAAATGGTTACAAGACTTTGAGTGCTCTCTCTGTGAGAGATGAGGGACGACTGTCATCGTGGTTGGAGACAATCTCGTCTCTTTTGGGCTTTGACGTCAGCGGCGATTCGTGGAAGGCAGAAGTGCACTGATCCTGGGATTTGCGATTCCCTGTTTTCTCCAAAGGGTGGGGGCAGGGTAAGCCCCAGGCCCTCTCTGATGTGAATACTATGCACAATGGTACCCCTTTGTAGCTGGCCAGTGGCATCCTGAAATGGAAAAATATTCCACCCAACATACTCCCCCCATTGAGAGGGCACCGACCAACACTTCTCACTTATATTTGTGTCTTCTTAACAACACCAAAATATTCTACAGAACACTGTAGTAATTGTATCTCAATCAATATTTTGGTATTTGTGGCTGCTAAGAGTTCCATAAACTAATGAACTGGCCTACTATGTATTTCTCTCTTGGATGAAATAGCCTGCGGGGTTAGCCTGGGGGTAGCTCACTCGCCGGCTAACCCAAAGGTCGTGGGTTCGCCTGCATAGGGAATGGGTGTTGTAGTTTGTCCAATAGGGTTTTTTCTGTTTTGAAGAGGTGTAAAATGACCATAGCCATCTAAGCACCCCATAAACAAAAATACTACTACTGGATGCAATAATATTCTATTTTTCATTCATCTCCTTTTATGTGACTGTATGTATGATTAATTTCTGGTTTTCATAAGTACCTTTCCATTCATATATCATTCTTCTGGGTTGATAAATGTATGATGGAATAACATTTTATGAACATGTAAACCCAAGTATATTGGACTACACACTTCTGTTTGGAAGAATGTAGTAATTCTTTTGGTGTTGTTCTTTAATTTCTTTTAACACCAATTGATATTGTTATACCTTTTTTATACCTTACTTGTGCAAGGAGGTTGCATAAAGTTTTAAGGTAAAAAAAATTCATTGTGATTCCTCTTCCAAATCTATTCTACAGGTTATAAAACTCATTATGACTCTCATCCCTTATCCCAAATATACCTGCATATCACAGATATATGCAGAAATTCCCTCAGTGCAATCCATATTTATATTGGATATCTCCCTGGCTTAAGATTTCATGCACACTAAAAGGGATTACTGTGGCAAGAATTTGTAAACATAAAATACTTTTGTAGCTTGTACTTTATTGTGTTTGATTACTAGTTTTGTTTCTGAGTTTTTTGTAGTTATCCAGTCTATGAAGCGCATTTAGAAGCTAAAACCTGTTCTTCGACATAGTAGAACTTCAGTAACAAAGGCATATAAAATGCAGAATTAGTTGACTAGCAATTTAGTAAAACTGAATCACCATCTGTCTTGTCAGCAGCTTCAAGACATCAATTTCAAAGTCTAAGCTTTTGAAGTAAATTTCCAATCCACTTGTCAAATCACATTATTCACAATTCATTGTATTTCTGAAATCTCCTACTTTCCTCCCTATGTGTTAACATGCAATTTATGTTTCGAATTTCAGGATTGAAGAAACGGATTGCATGTAATATTACTTCCATTGTTGATAAATTCTATTTTTTCCTATTTTCATTGGAGAGCTGAGGTGTTTAGTGAAAATGTCTGATCTGTATTTACCTTGGATATGTGTACTTACAGACCAGTGTATATTGCATTCATTTCAGTTTTAGAGCCAAGATGTAGTATTGAACATCAATCTAAAGCAATAAGAAAATGTGTATGCATATTTTATTTTATGTAAAGAAGCATTTAACTGAAGCCGACAGTTTCCCTCAAAAGTAAAAAAATTGACATTCAACAGTAGTATTTTCTGCTAATATATGGTGCCATAACACTTGAAGAAATAAATACATTATTCAGGAAAGTATTAAAAAACTAATAAATGAGAAAGATTGTTATTTGGGTGATTCAGTCACCTATCTAGGTAGAGGGAGGATTAATGTTAACTTCTACTACATTATCATTTAATGTATACAACCATGATACTAAAAAAAGGTAAGTATACAATATTATTTCTAGACCTAATGTTGTGCTCATAAGTTTAATTTTTATGTCACCTTGAGCACACATGTGATTATGTAAAAATATAGTCTACATGATCCTAATTTCAAAGGCTCATTATATCTATGTTGATTTATAATATGCTGGATCATGTTTTGGCTTTTACTTTTGTCTTCTTGCACAGAATAATTTCCCATTTTTAAGTATTATTTTGAAATACAACTTATTTCAGCATAATTGGAGCTTCAAAAGACCATGAAGAGGGAAATTTGGACAATAATCTTCATCCAGTACTGAAACCAGGTTAACAGCTTGTTCTAATGGGAACCTTGACACTTGTGTTGCCAGCTGATGCCTGGGCTTCAAAAGAGGAAGTGATTTCTAAAAGTCCAGGTGAAAAATAAGTATCCCAGTAAATGAGTATGCCAATGACATTTTTTTCAGGGTATTCAATACAGATTACTTGCCAGAGATAGGGACATCCTTTGGGAAAGGTTTCAACCTCAAGAAGTAACTTGAGGTAGATGATGAATCTGATGACATTTTGCAGTTTAATTACAATTTAAAGAGTAGAGAAAGTGCCATATGTTACCTGACCTGTTGATGGTGACTTTTTCAAGGGATATAATACTCATACTGATTTCTCATACATATGTCCCCTGTAGTTATTGAATAAGCTGGGTGGGGTAGCAGAGAATGGAGATGTTAGGATAGTAGTGCTGATCCTTGAAGAGTTTTTGTTCATGGATGGGTGTCATGTGTGGCAGACTTGTATGTTGTGAATATGTGGTAATTTGGTGGCTTTATTGATGAATCTAGGCTCAAACTGGGCTACCTTTATGACTACTTTAGTTCTTTCATATATTTAATTTCATAGGTAAAGGATGTATGTTCTGCTACTGCTGTCTTGGTTGAATCTCATTCAAAGAGCTATTTTTTGTCCATCCACTCTGGTTTTGATAGAACCAATCATTATATCCAGCCTTGAACAGAATAAAAAAACAAAAAACCTTTTCACACTTATTCCTCATGAAGCCAGTTTCATTGTAGAGGAGACATGATTCAGGTCTGAATGTCACCACCTCTGTAATGAAAGTGGTCTTAAATAGAATAAAATGGTGTTAAAGTTAATAATTTTTATTCAGATAATCATGGTTTTTCAGAGTGTTGATCTCAAGACATTAGAGTTCAATGACAAATTAAGATGTGCCAAGTAGGGTAATGAAGAATATGTTGTCAAACAGAATTCAAGGGATGATGAGTGGATAGGAGAGAAATTATGATTTACTGTGGTGTTAGATAGCATGTAGCAATATCTCCACTCCCACCTGAGTCCATCATCTAGGGAGCACATAGGTATTTAAAAGATAATGCAGGAGAGGAGACTGAATTTTTCTTGCAAAAGTTACTAATGGTGGGTATGAAAATTGGAGTTCTTTCCCTTCTCTACATGCAAATAATCTTACACAACTTCTTTGGTTACTCAACTTGAGTCATGAAAACTTGAAAAAATTAATTTAAAACTTTAAATGTACCCTTAACTATTCAGTAAAAATATGCCTAACCTGGAAACAAGTTACACCTAGTTAAGTTTTTTTATTGAATTTAATGAAGTTAACATTCTTTTTATCACAAGATATGAATACATTTTTGAAAATTATTAATGTTCATATACTGCTGCTCAAATTTAGATTTGAATGTTCATAACCTAATTTATACTTATGTTCTTTCATCAAAGGGTACTTTTCAAAGCCATGTAGTCCTACTCATAATATCAATATTTTCTCTAATATTTTTACTATCTCTATTGAAAGTCCTATGATCAATTCTCTTCTTTGCTAATGTTTCACCTTCACATTTGCTATCCTACTATCCTTTTTCTATATGCTGCTGTGTGCATTTTATTCTAAAATCCTGTTTAAATATTGAATTGTTCTTCTGTAGTCATGTAGATTTACGGCTTCTATGGAGTAATTTTGAAGGTAAAAGTATTCCAGGGATTCTTCTGTGAGCATTCTACATGTTAGAAGAATATGCCCAACAAGATTAATCAGTGTGAAAAAAAACCAGAAGACTGTATCCTACTTACCTAATTTCCTTTCCATAATTTATATTCATCCCATACATTGATCTTGAAGGACACTCAGCTATGCCTTTTATATTGCTATATCTCTTGGCTAATGGGTTAATTGCTGCTGAAACAACCACAAATGTACTTAAATTGAACATATTCCCATGCCCTACATTCCCAGCCTTTGTAATGTCTCACTTCAAATTTATTCTACATATAGTCAGACCTCTATAATTCAAATTTTTTGGGCCCCATCTGGCCGATATAAAAATGTAATTCTTTAATTCAATCAAAGCTTCTATAATTCGACTTTTATCCTCTTTCCCTTGCCGCTTTGGGTTATGGAGGTTTTGCTATCTATGTCAGAAAGTTCACAGAATAAGGAGCACATCTTTTTATTCTTCTGCTTACCACTTCATATATTTCATTTGCTATCCTTGTTATATTTTCTAATTAAATTCCTTCATAAATGACCCTGTAAAACTCTGAATTTTGTAGTCCTTGAGTAATTTAGATAGAATATAATCCCTTCTGATTACGTATAAGTTTGTTCATCTTCTATTATGCTTCTCTGTTTAGCTATGAAAAATTATTGAACCTCATCTATCCTTGTGCATGCTCTATTGTAGTGCTGCTTACTATGTTTTATTGTGCTGGATTCATTTTATTCTCTTGACCTTGTCTGTCTCTTTTGGTTATATTTATAAATTTCCGTTTATCAATACTTTCTTATCACTTAGTACATAATTATCTTTTTTTCCTTAATTTCTTCCTGGCAATTTTCCACCTTCCAAGAAGTAGCAGTAATTTCTCTCGGTTCATATAATTTTTCCACATCTTCATCATAGGCTACATTTTTCTGATCCATACCATGGTCTACCTAGCAAGGAGGACCTTATCAGGCAGTACAACCATTTTCCCCAGTTATGTACAAGATAGGGGGATAACTGGAACATAATATCCCTTCCAGTAGGCCTGACATTTATTCTGTGGAGATGAAAACATATGTAATGCTTGTTGTTTGCTATATCCATTTACTAAATTCCATGGCTAAGGAATTATATACTACATTTTTGTAAAATGCACATTACCCTCTGCCAAATCTGGTATGTATAATCTTTGAATATTATCATTACAGGAAAGAGACTGATCATAGAAGTAACTAAATTTCAACAGAGATATTGCACCCCAAGAGGACAGGTAAACCCTTCCCAGAAAGGTGATTTGGCAGGAGGTAAACCTTCCATCATTCTCTATTGTATTAGCTGTTGTTAAATATTCTTTCGGAGAATGAATAAAAGGTATAAAGCCCTTCCTCCCTTTGTAAAAAATTCCAGATAACATAAATTCCTTGGGAAATGTCAGTGTTTAATTCAGAATTAAGAGTCAATCTGTTACTGCCATGGATGTATATGTAAGTCACATTGCTTTGGTTTTGCATTGTTTGTTTAATGACTTTCGCCAAAGTTGCTAGTCCCTGAATCCATTGAAATTACTCACCCTCTGTAGATTACCATTCTATAATTAATGATTTGAAAATTTTTTAAGTGATATAAAAGGTCTCATAAAATATTGATATACAGGGAATCCATATAAGTAATCACAATCAAATGTAAGAATTATTTTAATTCAGCATATTATATACAGTATAGTTCCAACCAGTTGATAGTCTGAGAGAGGATGCACTTTTTGACAGTGTAATAACTATTTTCCACCAAATTCAAAAGTTTTGGAAACAATGAGTTATTTAATAAAATATATAACATTGTGTATTAAAATATATAATTGACATAAGATGAATATCAATGATAAGAATCTGCCGAAATGACTAGTGTTGTCAGATGGCTTTCTGTACATGCCAAGCCTGTGCTTGATTTTTATACTAATGAAATATCAGTAAAGGAAATTCAAACAACCATGGAAAAAGAGGAGGGAAGTGTAAACTGCTTGAGTTTTGGGTCTTCAACCTTTTGAGTGCATGGATATTTTGGGAATTTTGTATTCCTTTATTTAAAAAATCACTTTGTTTACTAATATTTTTTCATGATTTCTTCTACTTTTAAAAGTGGACACTCCCTTTTTAATGGGCTTGAATAAAACTCTTTTGTTATTTCGAAGCACAATTGTTTCAGTTAAATGCTTATAGCACCACGTGAAGATATATCATCATTGACATTTCAAGCACGTTTATTTTTTTTTTCAAAAAATTTTAACTCTTATGGCAGGCAATGATATAATGTTGCCTGGCACAAGGGTTTAAATCTTTGGGAAACAGTCCAGCTGGAACTTGCCTCTGGTTCAGCAGCTATGGAAGTGATCCACATATCTAAACCATGAAAACATATTACAATTTAGATAGCCTGTTCGCCAGCTAACCCAAAGGTTCGAGTCCCACGTAGGGCATGGATGTTGTTTGTTCAGTAGGGTTTTTTCTCCAATATGAAGTGGTGTGAAATGACCATAACCATCAAAGCACCCTATAAAAATACTACTATTACAATTTAACCCTCTTAGTGCCAACCCCTGGTACCTTCCTGGTAAATGCGAAAAAGGCCACGGCCTTTCGTGGAATTTGTTGATTTGCACATTTAAATATAATATGTATACTAATATGAATTTTTTAACTTTTTTATTTACATTCAAATCACTTACAGAATAAGTAAAATATTTTATATATTTTTTATTTCCTACACAATTTAGGAAATAATTATTTATTAAACAAAAAGTCAGCCCATGGAATTTTTTGCACATACCCTTAGGGCCTAATGGCACTATAAGGATTAAATGGGGATTTTGATTTGAATTAAGATGAAGGAAGTTATTCTTAAAAATCATTGCTAACAGTAGTAAAATTTCAAGTAACACCTGAAATTGAATAGAAATTTTGATTGGCACAAGTGCTGAAAGATACGAGGGTGGTCTGAAAAGTTTCCGACCCAACAAAGATAAAAGACATTTTTTCCGAAAAATTATTTTTATTTTCCAACATAGTCTCCTTGTAACTCTACATACTTCCCCCAGCAATGCTCCCACCTCTGTAACCCATCCAAAAAGTACTCTGCGTTTTTCTCTGCAAAATAATTATTCATGAAGGTGATTGCCTCTTCATTTAACGAAAATCTCTGTCCTCCGAGCACAATTTTTAGATGAGGGAATAAAAAGAAGTCGCTTGGGGCTAGATCTGGTGAGTAAGGCACATGGTCAACCAGTTCAAACCGTAATTTGTGGATTTTTGCCATGGCGACTGCTGAGGTGTGAGACGTTGCGTTGTCTCGGTGAAACAGGATTTTATTTTTCTGCAAATGTGGCCGTTTTTCCGCAAGTTCTGTCTGTAGCTTGTCAAGTAATGATGTGTAGTATGCTCCTGTAATGATTTTTCCTTTTTGAAGATAATCGATTAAAATAACTATGTTACTATCCCAAAAAACAGTCGCCATTACTTTCCCAGCCGAAAAAATTTTGCATTTTTGGAGCTGGTTCCTCCTGTGCAGTCCACTGTTTGGACTGTATTTTTGTTCCGGGCATATAATGGTGTATCCAAGTTTCATTTACAGTAATTAATCAGTGCCAAAACTCGGATTTATTGCGCCTAAACTGCGCCAACAGAGCGTTGGAAATGTTCATTCGAACACATTTTTGGTCTAACATGAGCAAACGCGGCACTCAATGTGCGGACAGCTTTCTCATGCCTAAATGTTGATTTAATATTTGAAAAACACATTCTTTTGACATGCTCATAACCTCTGCTATCTCTCTCACTTTAATTCGGCAGTCATCCAGCATAGAATCCAAATCATCTTTGATTTGCTTATGAGTATTGCCTTTCAAAAACAAATATTTAATAACAGCTCGATACTCAATTTAGTCCATTTTCACAAAAACACTCACATCGACTCACTCAACTAACTATTACATAACAACTGCACGTTCGAAATGGCTGAAACTTTGGTGAGTAACTGTCAACAGATGAACAACATAATTCACTTGCTTTTTACGAGTGCTGCCATCTTCACGTTGAATTCAGAAACTTTTCAGACCACCCTCGTAAATACATAAGACTCACCATACATAGTTCCATTGTATAAGCACAATTCAGAACCTATTAGTTTCAAAGTACCTATTGAAAATAAGAATTTCCATTTTTCAATACATACCTCAATGTCAAATCCAAACTCTTTCTTGCCCTCCTCATGAGCAGCATACAGCTTAGAGAGGACTTCATTGGCTTTGATGCCTGTATTTTCTGCAAGAGCTTTTGGGAATACCTCTAGGGCAGTAGCAAATTTCTTCACTGCATACTGGTCCATTCCTGGTAAGGTTTCTCCATATGAGGCAATCTGGCGGGCAAGCTCCACTTCAGAGGCTCCACCCCCAGGAACAAACCTTGGATCCTAAAAATGGAACACATGTACACCATTATGAAGCATTACATACTAATGCATTACAGTGTCATAGAATTGACATACAGTGGAACCTTGAGTTATGAGTTTCATTAGTTTCATGTCCAAGCTCATAAGTCAAAATTCTCGTATCTCAAATCAATTTTCCCCATTGAAATGAATTGAAGTGTGATTAATTTGTGCCAGTCTCCTAAAAATCATCCCAATTTTTACGTTAAATGTTTTCAACCTAAGAAAAATATATTTATAATGAACAAATATTGTATAAACAAAATAAGACCTAGTAAGAGATATTTTATAACAATAAACATATGGGCAGAGCTGCTTAGCTTATGGTACATGGATATTAATTTTTTCTTAAAAAAAAAAAGAAAAATAAAAAACTACACATCAGAAATGCTTCTGCAACGAGGTAAACACGTGAACTGAAGAAGCATGACTAGCATACCTGAGCAGGGGCTCACTATGCCAAATGGCTGTGATGTCACTGAGGCTGGTCGTATCTAAAACTTTTACTCGTAACTCAAGACCCTAGCGACAGTTTGTATCTCAAAAAAAAAAAAAAAACTGGTATGTCAGGGCACCCATATCTCAAGGTACAGTAGAAGTCCGCTATAGTGAGTGATCGTTTTTGTTGGTTGGTCCACGTGTTAAAACATAGGGAGTTCCACCGGTTATTGCGAGTGGTCACACCTGCAATATCGCTAAAGCGAGTAGATTTTGCCGTAGATTTTTCATCATTTATCAGCTCTCGTTATAACGGACTTCTACTGTACCACAGTATATAAAGAAAATAGGTACTTTGGACATTCACACTCAATTAAATACAGTAGAAGTCCACTATAACAAGAGCTGATAAATGACGAAAAATCTCTCATTATAAAGCACACTCATTATAGCTGACGGTCATTTAAATTCACCTTTTTCAGCATTTATAACGGCTCCAAAAGTAGTCGAAAATGAGCCATGAAGTAGTTGTATCAATCCATCCGCAATTGCATTGAAAATAGATCTTTTCATTAAAAAGATTTTTAAATATTGTCACCAAAAGTCATGCACTCGTAACTAATGTATGTCACGCATCGGTATTATCTTTGGCTACGTTTCGTGAACAATCATAGATAAGGTATGGTCTGTGGTTAACAATTACAATTCCATAAATAAGAGGAGGGTCAGGAGATATGTCATCCTGCTAAGGTCAACACAGACAAATGGGCCTTTCCTGTATTTTCTACAAGTCTAGCTCACAGCTCCATATGTTCTTTTATTCTGATTGATTGGCTATAAGGACGAAATAGCACCAGGAAATTACAGACTGGCACACAGATTCCAAGATAAGTTGTTCAGTCACTCCCCAGGAAAGACTGGCATAAAACCACACAGTTTTCTCTCGTAAAATCACCACAAAATCTCTCGTAAAGTCTTCATTACAATGTAGATTCGCAAGGAATGATAATTTAATGAGCATTTATAATCCTGCGATTTATGCAATCCGAATACCAACCACGGCAAAATCTACTCTCTATAGAGATAGTGCAGGTGTGACCACTCGTAATAACCGGCGGAACTCCCTCTGTTTTAACACGTGGACCAACCAACACAAAACAATCACTCGCTATAGCGGACTTCTACTGTAGTACATTATTTAAGTGTTGGTATTAAGTGCCGCATACATCATCTTCACAGTTACTTGAACGGTGAAAACTGTGATCAAGCGATTGATGGGACTTGAAAACAATACCACTATGCATCCTTTGTGTGCAGGCTGCTCTCCAATTTAATTGACTTAATTCACCATCATGCACCACGTTTAAGGTCACTTTTCTTCGTGTGATTCTGTGATGCAATTACATATCGTTGCAACACAAGATCATACAAGGGATCATGTATTGTGTAAATTGGCCTTTATAAGTTGTGAAGCAAATCAATTATTGCACTCCGACTATAAGTAGTTCAATCAAACCAAACATGATAAATTTTAAAATGATTTCCGTGCTACATTTTAAATAGAAAATAAGATAAATTGAGAATTTTTACCTTACTTTGGCTGGAGACCCATGCATTGAAGGGGAGCTAGTATTGATGATGTTGACATGTTAGCATGAGAACAGGAAAATGTTAGTGATTTTTGACAAAACATTCAAATTGATTAGAAATGTCATTCAACTCAAACACTTGCAAAAGCTAACAAAGGGAGAGAAGCAGATAGCAAGTGGAAAAATGATAACTTTCACAACCATATAAAACGAATATCAATTGACATAATACAATTAAAATAGGTCCGAATGGGTATTATGAATGTTATAATACGGACACAAAAAAAATAAGGTTAAAAAAATGACTAGACAAATGGAATCGGTTAAGTTATAATAAAGTCAGCCCTTGATTAATAATAGAAAGTTAAGGTTACATGCAAAATGCTTTGAGATAAAGGGACACTTCTTGACTGGCTTTGTTAATCAAAAATGATGTTATTGTTCATTTCATATTTGAAACAATTTTATGGTGATTTGCTTCCAAGTCAGATTATGGTAGACAAAAATGGTTACAATGATCTCTGTAAGTACAACAAAATACATGCTTTAGTTTCATTTTAGTATGGATGAACAGAGAATATCACCAACTTAACAAGAAAATTTCAGCATAGAGGTTTAATTATTCAGTATCTTGAGATGGAATGAAAAACTTTCATTATTATACTTGATCATTGCGCATGAGATTTCAATTATTAGAAACATTCTATATTTGCCATCTTCTGTTTCATATACAGCAACAATTTCAACCAGATTGATGGCCCTTTTGATTCCCAATCCCTCTAGTTAGCTCCCACCTCAGTGACTGAATGGTGCTCTGATTGGCAGTTACATATCAATCCCTCCAAGTCAGCATTGATGACCTTTTCTCTGAAACAAGAACCCCGTTCACACCTATACACCCTCTCACGTGAGCTTGTACCTCATGTTAGTTCCCACTGTGACTTGTGTGTCATCTCTGACTCTAAACTGAACTTTAAGGCACATATGAAAAGGATGGTTGGGAAGGCAATGCCTGAAGTCGGTCTTCTTTATCGACACAACGAAATAAGGGACCCAATTGCCCTCAGAATGTTTGTTGGTTGAGTCCTCCCCATTTTAGAGTACTGTGAACCGATCTGGTTGACCGCCTGCCTCACAAGCCTAGAATTATTAAACTGGGCAGTTAAAACTTTTTGCAGGAAAATTTGGATTGATATATTATAATACATTCACTAAAGCGCAATACTAATTTATCCTTTACTCACTGTAGTAAAGGTATAATCGACAGGAAACTTAATATTGATTGCAAAATTTCCTTAGCAAAGGAAATTCCTCATTATGAGATCCTGTTCCTTCATGATCAATTGACATTGCTAGCTATTATTTCTAGCTTTGAAATTTGGCCATTTGTAATTACTTAAAGACAATTAACTACATTAAATGTTAAATCATACTGCGTGTGAGGTCATTCAATTCTACACATTCTCCCAAACAGTATGGCCTTGAATATCTTATTAAACATATCATGAATATTTATTTTTTTAAATGTTCTTAATAGGTGTCATACCAGTCAGTTTCAGATTTCTAATAGATGATATTAATCACTTAGAAGAATTATTAACAGTTGAATAAATAATTTGGTACCTACCTATTTCCACTTTTGTTGAATTGAGCAGATTCTCTTGGTCCGCAGATAAAAATGTAATACTGAAAATAAATACATAATGAATTAGGGTTTAAGAAACGATTGGCTAATAAGCCCCAATTACAAGTATTTAACGAAGGGTGCACTGATAACAATCAATTTACGCCTCCACTATTTCTACATATATGCATACGAAAAATCTTCAATCAATGGAGATGACATGAACGTTATAAATCATACCGGTCAAGTACCAATAAACATAATGTGCCACGGGAGTGAATTACTTACAATTGTGGATGGAATGAAATTTGCATGAGTTAGGACATTCAAACTTTAGATAATCATGAAGATTTCTCTTCCTATGGATTTTGACATCGATAATAATAATAGTACAAAAATATTTTTTGGAGTTTTCATTTAAATTGATAGAAAATACATGGATTGAGAAATAAATATATAACTTTATTGGTGCAAAGCAATTTCAAAACACTTTTATAAAAGTACAACTTCTAAATTACACAATATGTAATTCAATGTTTTTTTATGGTTGACAGTATGACATTGTTTGGTAATGTGTTTATTTGTTCACTTTTAATTTGAAATTAAAGCTCAAGTATAGAAATCTTCTTTGGCTGGAGCATGCTATGCAGGGCTCACCTGCATTCTATTCATGTAAATCTCTGGTAAATATTTAGTATTTGGTGAAATCTAAATGAAGAACATAGTTTAAAAAATAAAATAATCTACAGGCCAATGAAATGCATATATATTACTTAGTTATTATCAATTGCATGTTTAGTACAAAATGCAGTACTTTTGCAAAGGGAGAATAATTTACAAATGCATATTAGTTTTTTGATGAAGAATCAGACAATATGTCATGCAGAAAAAATTCCAAAAACTAATACAATTTTATTTAGTATTGCATGCAATAACCTTTTCACTCCAGCTGTGGGATAATATAATAGTGCATAATTGGTGTTTTATCAAATGTGAAATATATGCCTATACCAGCTATTAGCAAGAAATTAATGAGACCAAAAATGCCACTGCTTAGAGAGCCATTATATAGCTGAGATCAAAACATGGAAATTACATTAAAAAGGCAACATCTAAGAAACTTACTTCTTCACTCTGATGGAACATAGGACACAAATTGTTTTCCAACAAGCTGTAAGCATGCTCGTATGCTTGGTACAATGGAGTTGTGGTCCTCAGCTTAACTATATCTTCAGCTGGACCAGCCAAAACTAAAAAAATATGACATGTAGTTTTACAGGACGACATTTTATTTTTCCCATCTAGCATGAAAAACTATTTATTTGCAATCAGATATGAAATACAAATTATTCTTCAAGTTAAGTGAAAGTATGAAGAAACTTCCATGACATGTTTTTCAAAAACAAATTTTTATGAAGACATCATACAGCTAAAACAGTGTTCAAACCTACATTAAAAGTTAGTGCATGGCATTGATATCTAATTTCAGAGGAGGAACACTATTTTTTCCAATGCATAATTTATTGGATACAACTAGTTTAGGCACAAATAAATTATCATCTAGTTCTATATAACTGATGCCTAACATATCAAATGTTTCCACATTTTTTATGACACTTGTATGCATCATCACCAATGTCCTTATTGTGTTTAAACTCTCTTTTCAACATCCCTCCTAATGTATGCCATTTCCCCACCACTCCTTGTGATAATCACCAAAGGTTCTACTTTCATTTTACTTTAGCCTTTCTCCCCTTTCAGCTAACTTGAATCAATACTTTGTTGATTTTCTATCCACCCTCAGTCCAAAATATTAGTGATCTGTTTGATGGCTTCCTCAATGAACTCCTAAATTTTCCCAAGAACTAAGCCTTATTATTATGTTTTGAAATCCTTCCTTCTTACAATTCTCCTTTTAAAGAGTTAATCTTGAATGCCTAACATCTAACTATAATCCCTCTTCAAATCTGCTTACTTCCTACCCCCTATCATTCTATCCAATATCCCTATTCTCTTCCTACCCCTACCCCACTTACCCAACATTCTCCCCTCTATGACAACCTTTAACAACCCATTGCCTCTCGAGTACCCCTTCCATCCACTTTTCTTGTCTTTTTTGGACCTCTCACAGCAAACGCCTCTCCTCCCCTACCATTCTCAAAACTTCTTCATTCGTTTTCCTCTCTGTCCACTTCACCT
>WURS02474424.1:1396802-1410628 GCA_011762765.2 Rhinocypha anisoptera
CCCCCCCCACCCGGGCAGGCTTAAATACCTGGACAAAAATAAAATCCTTAAATACCTGCATTATTTGGATCAGCTTTTACTTTTTCCATTATTAAACTATCACCTAGTAATTCTTAATTACACTCCCTATTTTTTGGCTCCTATTTTTCACTCCCTATTTTGAAATATGGCTTCCTATGCTGACTTGTCCCCTCCACTGGAGATTACCCTTTGCACTGATAATCTCCAGTATATCTCCATCTTGCCTCACCTAGCCATACTACATCTATTTTTTCGTTTCCCATGTTAAGTTTGATGTTTTCTTACCTCATCATTGTTCATATATTACAAATCCCTATTCTAACCATAGCAGTTGCCTTCTTTGTAGTTGTGGTAAGGATCTGGTGAGATGGCAACCACAGAAACAGCCTTCCCCACTGCTAGGTACAGCACCTACCCCAATTACCAACTACCACTTACCACAGTGGTAGTTGGCAGGATTCAGTTGCATTATTTTGGTCAAGATTACTGTTGTAAATATATAATTCAGGCAGCTTTCCACTTTCTCAGTAGTGTTTTTAATGCAATAACATCCCTTGATGGCCACCCCAATGAGGAATAAATGCCTTTTCAGCCACCTGACAGTGGAAGAGATTCTGTGGTGACTACCTTTATCTACCTGTAAGAGGGGCACATTTGCATTTTGGCCACATTCATCTTCCAATATTAACTTAATTTTTGGCTTGCTGATTCAATTTTCCTAAGGCTTCCATGGTTTCATTCATGCATTACTCTTATTATGTGAATGTATAGTTTTGTTTTAATTCATAAGTTCTCTCATCTCTCCTTACATATGAATAGCATTGAAGAATCTTGAAGCAGAATTATTATTATTTTTTTTTTTTGGAAAGCTGACCGGGTTAGCCTGGTGGTTAGCATGCTCGCCGGCTAACCCAAAGGTGGCAGGTTCGAATCCCGCCCAGTTCATGGGTGTTGTGTTTGTTCAGATGGGTTTTTTCTATGTTATTAAGAGGTGCAAAATGACCATAGCCGTCGAAGCACCATATAAACAAAAATACTACTATTTTTTGGAAGGGGGTATTGAATAGTTTGCTTTTAGTAGTCTGATTTTTTCTATTATTGGAATGGAAAAAGAAGAGTTTAGCTTTAAACAGCAATCTAAGAAATAGGTTAAAAAATTTGCAATTTCCACTTAAAAAACTTCTTCTTTATTCCGACAAGTTTCGGTGCACTACACCATTATCAAGTGAGTTCAAACTCATACATTTTTAAGTGGAAATTGGAGATTCTTTTAACCTATTTCTTAGATTATGGATCGTTTCCACCACATCTCATCTGACTCTATAACGTTTAAACAGCAAGTTGAACCGGTACATGCCATGCAGCGATATGCCCAATAATTCCCATTTATTTTTAATTCTCCAATAAAATGTACTCTGGATTTGAACTGGTATGCCAATTTATACTTTTAGGTGCTGAAGATGTCCATTCATTATTATTATTACATGTTATATTTTCAGTGAGAACCTAGGCTGAAATATCATAAAAATGTATCCCTTAATCTTCATGTCAACTCACAGAAAAAACTTATTTACATGTTCCCACTTTTTGATGTAGTGTTAATGCATACTTTCCATATTAAATCTTTTAATTATTATAAATGAATGTGATTCTTACTGTCTTATTTCACTTTATTTCAGATGGTATGACTTTATGAACATTTTAACACTTTATGTTCTCAAATATTTCAATTTGTTTTTTTTTGCAATTCATTCTATATTTCATGTACTCAAATTAATATACTCATTTCATTGACCATCTTATGTTCTTACATAAGGAAAATTTCGCCAAGGGATGGTACACAAACTTTTTTTATTGTGTTAGAATATCTAAAACTAGACTCAAACTACTGAAAACAATTTTTATCTGGAAGTTTTTTGAAAAAAAAGAAGAAAAGTTTGTACTGTATGATATTTGTTTTCTAAAGATTTTGCTTATGCAATGCCTAAATAGTAAGGAGTCATTTTGTCACATCTTACTGAAAGCCATCAAGCGATCTGGACCAGGTGATGATCCCTGGTATTTTTACAGGCTTATCACTCCTCTTTTTTCCAATTCACTCAAGGTTTGCCAGCTTTATATTAACATTTTATATTCTATATCTTCCTTAGTTTCTTCTTTCAGTTCTTAATTCCTTCTCTTATACCTACCTCAGTATGCGCAGCAAAAGTCATAAATGATAATGGACATCCCAGGCATATTACAACTGCTCACTCTGATTTGCATCCTTTGGATTCATACAGTTTGAGCAAAGTGAAGAGGGAGAAATAAGAAACCCCTTGGTTCAGGGAGAAAGTAAATGTGAAAATTGTGAAGGAAAAAGAAGAGCTTACCTAAACGACATATCAGGGAACATTAGAGGATATTAACAACCAATGCAAGAGAATGATTAATGTGACACATGAATTAGTTCCAAAGATATAATCAGAATGCTGGGAAATGTTTTCTAAATAAATGGAGTATGATTTTAAATTGATGCAGAGGGAAACACGGAAGTTAATAAAAGGACAACAAACTAAGGAGTTAATAGATGTAAATCAAGTATAAAAATAACTGAAGTAAATAAACAACCAAAGTGGTGGCAGAGATAGAAGTGGGATTGAGTATTGCAAAGGAACTAACAAAGTTGATTAAAAACCTGAAAATCTTCAAGTGAAGTTGGTATACAAATGAGCTTTTTAAGTACAGGTGAGAATCTATAAATCAAGAATTAACTAGAAAAAGAAGCAAAGAAGAACATGGATTCCAAAGTGACTGATCTTACTATCTTTATCATGAGGCAACCAAAATAGAAATCTCAGGAAAAAATAGACCTACATTCTGCTTTGCTGACTTAACAAATATTTTTGACATATTAAGCTTTCCATGGCACCAATTCAGTACTACAGTGAAAGAATTAAAGATGTTAATTTCTTCAGAAAACAGTAAAACTTTAATTGTTTTGAAAATTCAAATTGGGTGTAAACTATATAGAAGTAAAAAATAATGGATCAAGCCATGGAAATGAAATTTCTTGGCATAATAATTTCAATCCATGGTACCTTGGAAAAGGAGGTCGGAACAAGAACCAACAGCCAATTGTATACTACGAAAATGAAAGTATTGAGATGAATGATATGACGAACATTGAGCAATAGAACCAGGAATAAGGAACATAAGTAGACAATACCAACACGCGGGTTATTACTAATAGAAGAGAATGGAACTGACACAATCTATCATTTCAGTAGTGACTTTGTGGAACTAACTCATAAAAGAAAATTATAAACAATTTGTTAATTCCACAGTTTTATATCAATGTTTTACGACCCTGGTTTCAATGTCAAAGCACCATTGTATTGACGATACTTTGGCATTAAACTTGGGTTGAAAAAAGTAAAACTTTAATTGACAAATTGTTTGTAGCATTCTTTAAAGGCATCTCATGGATGATATGAGAATAGTAAAAATAGCAAGAGACCTCCTGCAGGACAGAGATTCCTGCTAAGACTAAGAAAAAGATAAGGTGATATGCCACCTGACTAATTTTGTAGCAGAAAATGAACAGGTAAATTTCCTATTGAAGAAGAATCATATCCAAGTGCCAACCATCTCTCTGGCCCATCAATACAATGGATCCTATGTTGATTCCACATGGATCGAATCCAAAAAAGGCTCTAGTCTGGCAACCTTATCCCACATGTGTGGGAATTTGGCATCACTAGTGTCCATTTATGTGTGGGAGGGGGAATGCTTGCACAAGCTTATTGGCGACTCTTCTAATGTGATACTAAAGATAAGAGTTACCATAGGTGGCTTGGGTGCCCACCAGCACTTGCAGGCCAAATCCCCCAAGTTGCGAAGGATTCCTGGGGGCTGTGATGCTAACTGGTGGGTGTCTCTGGGTGGTTGCTCCCTCCCATGTAATTGAGGGTGGGGATGCCACCCAAATCCCATGGTATTGCCTTACCCCTGCAATATGTGCAGGCTTCTAGCCAGGTGGCTGCACTTGAGAATGTAACCCATGTCCCATCAATCTGGACTTTATACTCAGTGTAAATTTTGGTCACTCTATTTCATTGAATTTATTCTTTAAAACAATGCCAAAAAATATTTCCTTTTAATCCCAGATGTTGGCATTTTCATAAACACTTATTTTGTTTTCCTATTTTTACCCCTGGAGTAAACTTATGCCTTTCTTTATAGATAATCCATTTTCCATGCCCCATCTGTTCTTTCTAACTGGCATTTGTCACCTGATTAGGTTTTACCTGATTCTTTGACTTATTTGCTTTATTGATTGGCATTACTAATGGATGAATGCAGAGTGAGTAATGACTAGAAATCCACTACGATAAACCCCTACCCATCATGTTCCTATTTCTGCTCCTTCCTCCAACAGAGCTTACCACTTCTCTAAGCCATTTTCCTTTCCGTTGGATGCCACTGTTTTTAGACACAACATGAATCACAAGAGTGAAATATATAGTGACTTCTTAGAATTGTCTATCAATGAATTCATAATGAGATCCCAAAGAAAGCCTTTCTCCTTCATGCATGGTCCTTACTACTTATAAGTTAAAAAATTCATTTCTTTCAGGGTTTTTTTCCACGTCTGTCCATATTGTGGGGACAACAGTTCCTCTAGCGTTGCAGCTAGCATCTTCAGGTCCGAAGTGCTAGCTGCAATGCAAGGGGAACTGTTGTCCCCGCAATATGGACAGACGCAGAAAAAAACCCAAAAGAAATTAATTTTTAAATTCAAGACACGGCGGAAGCCTCAACCATGAATAATAAGTTTAAAATTGATTTTACATCCAAAATAGTGGATGTTGAATTAGAATAGACATGGGTTCATTGAGTTGAATATTATCAGTGAACTGGACTTCTTCATTAATAGAAATTTTTATCAATGTTTTTTATTTAAAATTATTAATATACAAACTGAGCTCTGTGGCATCTTCACTGGAAAGCTATATTTGTTAAATGTACTCTATTACCTACTGCTACTAAGTCTAATACTGCCAATAATCAGTTTGATATCCTACCAATTAAAGGAATGAGTAATTGGCTGCCAAAGAGAAACACATTTCTGTTGTAGTACATTATGAATTGAAACTCCTTGCCAATTTTGAGGGCAGACGTTTCTCTACATGCCTTTTTATGGTTTGAAGTACAGATGTCACTATTCTCTCAACCATCTTCCTGTTAAATAATGTCATATTTTTGTAATTTCCTTATCACTTTCCCTACTTACCTAATCTCCTCCCTTTTTCAAGAGCAAATGCACACTTCTATGATTTGGCACCAATTTGTGAATTTACTTTTGACACTACCTGGTGGTCTCATGAGAAGCAGTTTATTTAGATTAAAGGTTGACTCCATAATATTTATGGGTCCATTTTTGATAAAGTTAAGCGCAACACATGGTAGGTTCTTTCCTGATGTCAACATGGAATTCATCTAAGTGCTCTTATAGTCAGAATATCACTCAATGGCAGAGTAATTCTTGGATTCATTATCTGAAAAACTAGGTCCAATGAATCATAAAGTATTAACATAAGTGAATTTCGGTCCCAAAGTAAACTATAATTATTCAAATGCTTAATGAATAGGAAGCATAATAGTTGAATAGGAAATACAGCATTTATGATTGCAGAAAAATATGTGGCGATGAATAATGTAAAATTGTATGAATATTATAAAATATTATCGTCACTTTCGAAACAATTTTTCTTCGGTGTAATGAACTAGCCACGATCATTGATGGCTAAATAAAAAATATATTCAATAGCAAATGCTTTTTATGGTACTAAGTAACATGCGCTGAGTTAAAATTTTGTCCTCCACAATTATCCCTTTCACAACACTCTTAGTTATGGCAGTAGTGCGATCGACGAGTTGAAATCACGAGTGATCGTGTCACAAGTACAGAAATCTTGTATTAAGCGTTTCATTTAATGATCGAAGGCTCAAAAGATGCTATCTTGCTTAACGCGGTAATGGGGATGAAAGACACCCCTGCTCGATGCACTCGCTAGCAGACGGCGTATGGGATTCAGCGTTCCTCCGCTAGGTGGAAACTCAACGCATCAAGAATGCGCATTCGTTCCTCGGTTTTGCGTGTAGGACCACTGTAGACGCTCTTAGTTTCGGGTGCACAAGAATTTTGGTTCTGTAATTAGATAATTCCGCTTTATAATTTGAGAATAGATGAAGTTAGGATATTCGCATAAGAATTTGCTTCATTTGTAACCTTAATCAAAGAACGAAACAGCGATTTCAATTTCCTCTTAAGGCAAGTATATATACTATTGATTTTGGTTTATGTCGTGCCGTTATTGATGATGCCGCTGTTAACCCAGAGCCTTTTTTGGAATACTTTTCCTTAGATTTATTTCCCATGCACAAATAGTGAGGTCCTCTCCGCTTTTGCTTTGCAATTTGAGTAGCACACGCAAAATTCGATTAATTTTTCATGCAATATTGTTTTGTAAACAAATCCTCTCTTAAAGCTCATAGTTTTTTCTGAAATTCTCTTGCTTCGTGCACTTTTTAGAAAAAAATATAAAGGAACAGGTACTTTTGCCAATTAAAATGGAAGGTGATTGTTTTTCAAATATCTTTTGTATTTTCTTTGTAGGATATGGTACGTAGCTAACCAGCGTTTCATCCCTTACGCATGCGAAAGAATGTAGGAGTGATCTATTACTTTTATTGATGCCGGATCATTGAAGATGTAGAAGCATCAGCAGAGAATTATTTTCATGATGCATTTCACATAAGTGATTCCATGTTCTAATAAGTTAACAAGCTAGTGACTTCTTAGGGGAAGGCGGCATGTCATTCAGTGCCTTTGCAGCTGCTCTTACTGAAGGAAATGGGGAAGTGAATATTGCGGGAACCGTGGAGGGCGGGAGTAGCAGTGCGCCCGAAAATAACACTGCAATTCCTCCAAGTGGATCTATTGGAGAAGGGTCAGACTGGCCTAATGTGACATCGTCAATTACGAATGTATCAATTGTATCATCTGTGTTCGGAGCGGGCATATGGCCCAGCAGTCACCTCCACCACCACTGCGGTGTGGGCGGCAGTGGGTCGGGATGGGCACCTGCAAACCACGTTTATTTTCAGTTAGCCAATGCCTTCTTCTTCCTCTCATACTTGGCGCCCCACAGAGGTGCTTATGGAATCTTGTACCTGCGGGTCACCCTCTTGGTGGGTTGTGCCTTCTTCGCCCTCTGGGGATGGGCTGTGCTCTGCTCCTTCGACGCATTTCTTTGGAATGCTGCCTTCGTAGCCATCAATCTCCTCCACGTCTGCGTCCTTTTGTTCCACCTGCGTCCTGTGAAATTCACCCGTGAAGTTGAAGAGGTAAGTCTCTACAAAACTCATTATTAGTTTAGGGTGGGTTTCAAGATGCTTTTTCCATAATACCCTTTTCGAGAGGTCCACAGCGAAAGTTGCTAATATTAATATGCTTAATTTGATCTGCTAGTGCCATATTCTTTTGTGATGTGATGATGCCAGTTGCGTAAACAGTAGAAATACTACAAAGTTGTTAGTTAAAAAAAACTATTTCCGGTACCCACATTAGTTTCGACTCTATTGAAAGTTGTACTAGGAATCATGTAGTTTACGATATTTATTGTAAATATATGTTCGTGGTTTATTATTCCATCTAAATAATCAGATGATTATTTGTTTCAAATGTAAGAATATGTACCTCCTTATAATAACTAATCTATGATGCCAAAGATAAATATTTCTCGTTTCCGACATCACTGGAATAAGGTTTTTTCCCTTCTCTAATGTCCAGATTTTTATCATTACGCTAGTAAAATTCGAGGCGATGTCGTGTAATAATATGATTTAATTAATTCCCTCTCCCCGGTTCCACATTAATCACCGCCTCGCTGCAATGATGTGCTGGAAACCACGTGAAAAATTCAATTTATCCTTCAATTTGATTCAAGGAAAAACATGACCTTTGCTCTCATTTACCTGTTCGCAAAATGTCATGTTGTGTGTAATTTCCATTGTGGATGACTTATCATAACTGATTGCGTGATTCTATAAGATTGTTAGAAGTGTTTTTTTAGTAGTCAAATGTATTATTTTTTACGATTTTTAGTCCAAAGGACCCTTTGTGACCCTTAATGGTGTTTGGAATCGCTTATCGTTTTTGATGGAATTATTTTTTCCTTTCGTGATTATTATCCGAAATTTCTCCAAGTCATTGGTTTGATCGCATACATTTCAAGCTGAATTCAATTAAAAAAAATAAATATCCCATAATCGCACACCAGAAAGCATTGTACTGTGCCTTAGAAGCGTGGGTTTCCCATGCGTCTACCTTTACGCAGCCATATGAAGGGTTTGATGTGATTAATTCAAGAATTAACGACTTTTAGGACCACATACAATTGGGACTTCGTGTTATAGGAGAAATAATCACTATGATACATGTTTGTATGGAATAGGCGATGCTGTCTTCAGTTATTATTTTTTCGCACGTGAGAGTTAAGGGAAGTCATTAAATGTCAAAATTTCCACTTCCGACTACAGAAAAGCATTGTGGAATTAATCTTCTTGCAATCAGTAACGCATGTTATATTTATGAAATTATATCCGAGGGTTTCTGACTCAACATTGTGGAAATTCTATGTGTACAAAGTGAAAAAAACTGAATTTCAACCAAAAGTTTGGTGGGAATGCAGAGTTACTATATTTACATCTCGAAGAATGACACACTTAAGTTCCCAGCTGAACCTAGTCTTTTCTTTACGATAATCCATCGGTTGTAATTAGGGGGAGTGGGTCATTATGGGTGTGAACAATGTAAGTATACAAGAGTAGGGGTCCGTCAATACGGACTCGCAAGAATTTAAATTTTAACTAATAGAATATTACGGTACCTCAAAAAGACAGAACTAAGTGTCAAAAGAAATATAATTCTATGTGATGCATTCAGTTTATTTTGCCCAGTATTAACTTGTAATAATAATTAATTGACTTGCCTATATGAAGACAAATAATTGTGGCTTGGAGTGAATGTCTCTAATTCGCGTTAGGGACATATTCATTTACAGTCCCCGTGATATTTGGGACGTTTCGTGTAGTAGACGACGTCAAGTGAGGTGAATGACTTCTGTAATCACACGAACTAATACAACCAAAGCGAAGCAGATGCTGTTCTGAACGAAAAGGTGATTTCATTCGTAATTACATCATTAAGCATTCTCTCTTTTATTTTCACTTTCGTCGCTTGTTATATTCCAAGAATGTTAAAAGTAAGATTTTAAATTAAGTCGTATGTATTTGAACATCGTAATAATAGTCTATCGGAGGATTTAGGGAATTTTCAAGCACCAAAAATCCTGTATTCAGTTTACTGAAAACATATTATTTACAAATTTATATAGTATAGTAGTATTTTTGTTTATAGGGTGCTTCGACGGTTATGATCATTTCGCACCTTTTTTAAGTCGCAGAAAAGTCCCGTCTGGACAAATTACAACATCCATGCCTTAGGGGGGATTCGAACCCGCGACCTTTGGGTTAGTCGGCGAGCACACTACCCACCAGACTAACCCGTATATACCATATATATACCTATATCATATATATACACACACATAAAAAGAAATACTTAAAATACTCACATTGGGAAGAAATATTTCGGGGATTGATTTCCCCTTCGTCGGTCTGGGAGACAACGCTTAAGGCATGGCCTATCCTAATCCCCCACCTCCCCTTCAACGCCTCTTTCGCTACTCAAATCTCTTCCGAAAGTTCCTCACGCCACCTGCACCTCCAAAAACGTCATATACCGCGTACAATGCAGTTTATGTAATGTTTTCTACATCGGCAAATGCACTAAGCCCCTAAATATTGTCATTGAGTTACCAATCGTAGAATTGATTTGCCGCGGCAACCCTGAAGCACCTTCTCCATTCCCCACGGTCGTCATCCAGTCTCTTCATAGCTATTTACGCTGGGCAGCCTTGAGTCTTTCATCAAGTGTTTTTCTCCTTTTACGTATTACCCTGCAAGCCGCCGCCTGGGCGTGTGGCAGGGGGAAGGGGCTGTTTGATGTATTCCAGCCTCGGCCTTCCTCTACAACTCTTCCCTTCAGCCGTGCCCTCCAGCAGCAGTGTTGTGAACAGTCCTGGGTATCGGAGCAGATGTACAATCCACCCTCTTCTATCTATCACTTTCCTCACCTGGCTCTGCTTCTCGTCTAGCCAACGCAGCACTTCTACAGTAGACACACTGTCTACCCAGTGCACTCCCAACATCCTCTGGTAACACCACATTTCAAACGCTGCTAGTCGTTTTTCCCCTTTCCTCCCCAGCGTCCATGCATCGCAGCCATATATAAAGCCCAACTGCAAACAAGTCTTGGCGAGTATTTTTCGTATTTGTAAGCTGTTTCTTTCATTTCTTGACGTAAACATACGAACCGTGCATCGCATCATTGTTCAATCTTCCAACTCCCCAACATGCAGCCCACCACAACAAATCATGTAATGAGCGCTATCAATACCCTCTCTCGTAGAAACCCTAATTAAATTAAAAACACTATAGCAAGAAGTCATTTTATTATTATATGCTACAAAGTCCCCGGGCCTCAAAATTGTCATATAACATTCCTTACTAGCTCTCTCTCTCTCTCTTAAACTTTCTTCTACTCTTCCATTCCTATCCTTTTATAACCTTCCTCCCGGTCTGAAGAGCCTAACAGCTAAACCAGACTTGAAACCAGTACCTTGAAAAAAAAGCCCTAACACCTTACCTCATTTTCTCTCTCTCTCTGTTGATAACGGTGGTGGTGGCCACCGAAGTATCCAAAGTAAAGTGTGTTACCTTTTTTTATGTGTTCTACTTTTTATATTGTCATGCCTCCGACAAAGCGTGTGACATTTTTGTGGTCAACGTTGGTTTCAAGACAGGTCAGCGCAATCAGGCTCTTCAGACCGGGAGGAAAGGCATAGGAAGGGTAGAAAGAAGAAAATTTCTGAAGAGCCTCCAAAAATATGTTTCAAACTTTAGTTAGTTGAAACTAAAGAAAAGTGTTTCTGCACATATATATATATATATATATATACACACACACGAGCACACGCACACACTTATACACATACACACAGATAGAAACATTTAATAAAGAGACTCACATAATAAAGAAATATTTCGGGAATTGCTTCGTCAGTCTGGAAGACGGAACAACGAAGGGGCAAGTAAGCCCCGAAATATTTTTTTATTATTTGAGCCTTTCTCGTTTCGTAAGTGTTTCTATCGGTGTGTGTGTGTGTATAAGTGTGTTCGTGTTTGCTGCTCGTCTGAGTTTTCCCGAAGTATGTATATATATGTATAATATATATGAGAAAATACGTCAGAGGCGGTAAATATTAACTGGGATAGGAATTGGGAAATCAGTAGGGGTAACATATAAGGACGAACACATGGGAATAGTATATTTCACGGATATATATATATTTGTGTATATATATATAAATAATGTAATGAGTTAACTCAAGTGAGAAGATGATTGTCACACACAAAAGATCACAAAAAAACATAGGCACAGAGATAAAAAGACTCACTATTGTGAATTTTCGGTGGCTGCTGAATCACCTTCCTCAGATAGGAGATTAGACAAAAGATATATATATATATATATATATATAGAGTACGGCCACAGGGGTGGCGATATATATATATACGGATTTCTTAGGTTAAAATATGTATTATGATAGGGCGTTTATAACCATGAAATTGATATAAGTAAAGAGCTACTAATTATTATAATGTCATGAAAGACTACGTAGACGAAGGAGGGGTGTTTCTGAGGCTGACTTTGGGTGAGTTGCAAAACAAGACGTTCTAGGTTCATGTCACTCCTTATATACAATTAAATGCCACATTCTTATTCTTTTGAGAACATCAATTCGGAGGACATAATGCTTATCTTTCGATCGTATCACATTAAAAGCTTTTTTGTAAACTCATTCTTTTTCCATTCACCTCATCCCTTCCATATGGATTTAAAGTTGAAACATCTCTTTGGCACTCGAGTGTTTGTTATGATACGGGGGCTTATTTCACAGGTGTTTTAGTCATGTAGAATGGTTGAGAGGACGTGATTCATGACGTCTTTTACGGTTCTCTCGGGAAACAGGGGATGTTTCCCGGAGTTTTACGTGTAGCAAATTAATGGGAAGCTAGATCTCCCTTTCCATTGCTTGAAGACCTCCTTGGGCTTACTTATGGAGGTCGGGGGGAAGTTGGAAGGCCATCATTTACACAGGTAATGGGCCCAGAATATATTTCTGCGACAGCGAACTCCCATCGACTGCTCTCGGAGCGACGGTTAAGGGCATGAATCACCTACTCCAAACACCCCGGACAGGCTCGATGTCCCTGGAGCCTCTGGACCCCATATCTCTAGGGAGGCGTAGGAAGGGACGTGGTTGATGCCGCTCCGTGCAAAACAAAATTCTTCTCGTATAAAAGACGTAGGGAACTCCCGGGGTGATCTCCGAACGGTGATTTATCTCTTCACTGCGCAGGTTAGTAACTCAGGTGATGAAAGACGTTCGTCCATTGTGAACACGCGAGTGTTCGCTCAAGAGGGCCCTCAGTCGGGTGCATTGAGATTTGCTAGCCAGTTTCATTTATTCGTTCCCACGTAAAATGTTTTCCATTCAAACAGGTAATCGACGTGAAACATGTCCACCTTTGAAATTTTCATAGGGACGGGAATATTTAATTAATATAAAGGTTCATTTATGCATTCCTACGTTTAATCCATCCCAAGCGACGCGACGTATCACTTATGCAAATTAAGACATGTGTCCGCGGTATACGGCGATGCCTTCGTCATAGTAGAATTCATTTCACCTTATATCATCATCATCATTACTGACATTCAGTCTAAAGATTGGCTTGCAATAGCTCTCCAAAAAAAAACAAACAGCCACCTTCAACCTCTTCACCCCCCTGTAGTTGATAATTCTACCATTCTTCATTAACCTCTTTTCAAACGGAGCACCCTTGACCCACAACTAGGATTCTTTATTGGTTATTTCCTTTCCGATTAAATTTTCACCTACTATAATGTCTCTACAATATCTATAATATTACTTTCCGTCTTATTATGAGTATACTGTCACACTCTCGTTCCTTTTCAAGGCTCTTCGTAGTAATTCTTCATTGGTTTTTTTCCCTTTTGGTTATCAAAACTTGATGCTATTTGGATAAGTCTCGAAGTGTTTTGCTATCGCTGATGTGGTCGATTCAGAAAATAGGGATTGACGAGACACGTTAGTATAGCCAGGTACGGAAACCTTCTGTAAACAGCGAACACAGACAAGAGCACACGAATGGCGAATAATTCGCGTAAACTCCTCGAATTGTACGTTTTAGTTGCTCGTTCAGGAGGCGGAAGAGATGCCTGCGTCAGTTATCTGACCAAGTTTTGACCTAACTTTTGTGTGAATGCTTTACGTGAGCTTTTTTTTTGCCGTGAGGTTCAGCATTTCAAATCTTTATTACCATAGGGCTACTGTCCAATTTCCGATGGAATAACCACGTCGCGGTCCAACACAATGCCGTGGCCTTTGTCGGGTGTGTGTGGTGGAGGTTTTCGGATCACCCGACTAGCCTTTTCATTTTCCCGAAATCATTGAATTGGGAAGGGACGCGCTGAAGGTATTAAGCGAGTGCGCACGACAATCCCCTTTTGCATCTGACACCGTCCAATCCCACCCATACCTCCCCTC
>WURS02474424.1:1410728-1442863 GCA_011762765.2 Rhinocypha anisoptera
ATATTGTTTTACTAACCTTAAGGTTAACTCCTTATTAGAGGCTTCATCCAGCAGTTAAATAAACAAAGAGTTTAACTATAACAATAGTACTAACAGGGAATCATAATACACTTTTTCTACCTATCTGGTAGTTAAAGCTTAACAAAGAATTTAACAGAGAGTCATAATACCGGCCCTAAAAGTGTTAAAAAGCATCCATTTTGCTTCATGACCTTCCAGTTAGTGCATTCTTGTTTTCTTGCAAGGGAACTGAAGTACTCATGAACCTGATGACAATGAAATAAAAGTCAAATTTCTGAATCTGGAGCATTCTTGAACTCAATTGGGATAGCTGCCTCAAAAGTTCATCTGGCCCATTCTCTCTGGTAAATGAAGCGCATTCTACAATAGCTGCAAGTTGTAAGCCATAGCATGTAAGGATTTCCTTATGACAGTCATTCTCCAATGAGGATGTAAGCTGTAAAAGATCGACATTGGTATATTGAAGAAAAATGAGTGTTGAAATTAAGAATGGCCGTATCTTAATCTGTTTTGTTTGCTCCCAAATGTATGCCATTGTTGAACTCACCTGGGTCCCTTTACATTCCACCAGGTATCCATAACAGCGATGGAGGAATCCCGGGTGCTGATCTGGCATCGGGACAAGCTTAAACTCACCATCATCACTGATCAGTTCCTGCAAGCCGTTTTTGATCACATATTGGGTCGAGACGTAGTCAAGAAGCTGATGCAGGTGAGCCGGACGGGACGGGCCGAGGCGTGGCCCCGTGGCACCCCTGCCTCCACCTCCCCGACCCCTAACACGATTAACACCACCCCCAAGCTGTACACCCTCTTCCCCCTCCCCCTGGCACGTGCACCGTCCTCATAAGCGACAACTGCATGGCCGAACTACTACTCTCTTGGCCCAAGCCAGCGCCCATGGTCTCCTCCCCCCTGCACACCAACAATCTTTCTCTCTACTAACTGCTCCCCTCTGGCTGGGGGACGTTCCCAGTCGGAAGAGGCCGAGCGTAATCCCCCATGCTGTGTTAACGGTTGCTGACGTTGCTTGGAAAAAAAAATAATAATGGCTCTTGTAAGTTGAAAAATGGCATTGGGCTGTACATTACTTTGGCATCCAGCAACTAACTACTTGCAACAATTTACACCAAATATTCTTTTTTTTTGCTTAATGACCTCAGGAGTTTCCAGGTGTTGGCTCGTGCTCATTTTGTATGGAAATTGAGATGATCTCATTTAGTCTTGTAAAAGTATTTGATATGATAATCATGGGACTATTTTAATGTGCGAAACAATAACTATGCAACACTTCTTGAAATGTTATTTATATCACACATTTGTTGTATGGATGAACTGGTCTTTTGTCAGAAAGGTGAAGTGTGTGTACTACCAAGTATTAGCTGCAAGCTTAATGCAAAAAAATATGTGATGGAATCATATATATATATATATAAATATATATTATAAATATATTGTCACCTGTGTCTTAATCAGCTATACAGGAATTATTTTGAAATTTTAATGTCTTGGGCTATTTAAAGAACTATAATAAAAAGTGGTATCAAGAGTCACATTAAAAATTTCAGGATATAAAAGGTTTAAGTAACAATCCACCAAAAATGGAATCACTTAAACATCTGTAAAGCTACATTTTTTGTGACTGCCATGAATATACAACGTAATTTTAAACTACCGCAAAACCTCACTGTAATGAAATGAATTTCATTTAATTTACTAATATGTTCGCCTTTGAGATTTTAATGTATATCATTCAAATTAGTTCAAAATTACCCTTCAATTGTTTTATGAAATTTCTCTTTCACTTCTGAGCTCATACATTCACTGTAAGACTTTGTGTGTGGCAAATTTTAATTCAGCTTATAAATTTATGATGGTTTATAATGTAGTAAAGCCCTCTGAAAAGAGATTATACTACATTCTAAGTCATAGGCATATGAAAGCATATTATAATATTTGAAATATAATAATGAAATATATTATAATATTTCATATGAAATTATAATAAAATGAAATCTTGCCACTTTTTGCAGAACATTACCAAGACTTTTATATAGAAGTATCCCAAGAACAATAATCAACTGGGATTGGTAATTGGTTTTCATTATTTAACTTATTTGAATACTATACATTAAAAACAACTTTGGGAGTAAAAGAATACATTGTAATTACTTCAGATTCAATATTGTCTCACTATGAAATCAGTTTTAACATAAATTCAGGTGCCTACTGAAAGATCATATATATAGTCAAGTATACTAATGTTATGCAATTACTTTTATTCCAAATTATTCATAAATAAACCTGTTTTTTAATTTAATCACACATTTTATAATAACATTATATGATACCAAAAGATAAACATGGATTAATGTTGATATAACGGCAACACCAATTATATATATAAGCCGCATGGCCTTAAACTACAATGTTAATCATAAGACATTAATTTTGTTGATTAAGTTCATAATTGTGAATTATTCCAGCTCTCTGCTTTACATGTGACTTATTTATGAGCCACCTAATGAGTGACTTGCAAGCCACAATTCTAATACATACTGTGAATTTTTATTTTAATTAATGAATGCTCTATATTTTTATTTGCAATATTTTATTACTGTGGAATGTTAAAGCCATTTCTGAGAAAGAAACTATTTTTTTAAAAGGATTTTTATAGTGACCTATGATATTTGCTTGCTTATTTATTCTTGTGTAACATATTGCAAATAATTTGTTCTAAATGTCATCTAAAATTCTTCCAATATTATTATTATATGTTGTGTAACACGAATTGTCAATTGCTCAAAGAAAACTTTTATATATTTCTCATTAGATGTCTTTTACCAACAGATTATTACTAATGGTAATTCTTAAAACTATCACAGTGCAATAAACCTCACTTAGGTATCATATTCTTTACATTCACAGTTAACTGTGCATGTAGGGGGCCATTTATTTATTATGTCATACAGGATGTTTATTTTTATATTTCTCCATTCCATCTAAATTTTTACAAATATTTCCTGGTCAGCACACTTACCCCTCAATATCTGTATACATAATGCATAGATCCTGGAGGAACTTCCCTTAAATGAAGACTTCCAAATATTATAGAGAAAAAATAGAGATATAATTAGTTGTATGTTCCTTGAATCAGGTGTAATTACTGAAGTGAGTTGATTTCAAGGAAATTGACAGCAGCAATATAAGCCCACTTCTTTCATGAAATACTGATTCATAACGTTGACAACTCCTTTGAATAAACCAAATATTTGACCAATAATCATTTTTGACATATTTATATTTGATCTTAATATAATTAAAATACACATGAAAAAAAATAAGCCTTCATATACCACAAATTAAGGTACAATTCATTAAAGAATTATAATTGACTTATTGGCTATTTACATTGTTAAATAAGTAAGAAAATAAATAAATATCCATTTAGATTTCAGAGGTTGATGACAATTGTATTTAACTACATATTGAAGCTGAAGTATCTTGAAAGATGAAGTAACGTTGTTAATATTGAATTTCAAATCATCTGCCTCTGAAAAAGGGTAAAAAATAATTAATAAAATAATGAAGTAGATGGAATTTTACATTTAAACTATTTCTAATTCAATTGAATTGTGTTCATATGCTCTGATATGGTAGCCCAGTGGGTTGAGTTCATTGGGTACTGTCTCAGGGGCTTAGGTTCAAATTCTGGGAATGCCTCTGGTCACTTCCAGCTAAAACTAAGATAAGTGATTTTCTAACTATCATATCTTCTCACAAAAATGCAGGTGGCACAGGAAAAGAACTTGGTCATCCTACCCTGATGTGTGAGTTTTCACACACCATTGGGCCTGGTTATAAGTGAGTTTTAACCTCACTTACCTTTGGGTTGAAAACTGTACCTTTTTTATTTCTTGCTCTGACTTCATAGTATTCAATTCAAACAAAGCCAGTCCATGGAAACAAAACCACAAACTAGGGGTATACAACTCAAATCAAAAAGTAGTTATAATAAAACCAAATATGCCATTGCATCCATCCATACCATTCTGAACAAATTCTTCTTGCTGCCAGCAATTGTTTGCTACCTCAAAATTCTGTGTAATACTAGGCAGACACGACCAAGCTAAATGCTGCCAGTCTTTCTCATTGCAAACTTAGGATCTGTGCATGTGTGAGTGATTGAGAAACCTAGGTAAGTGTCCCTTCACTATGAGTATGAAACATACAGGGAATTGCTTCCTTCTTCTTCCCTTTCTTTATCCTGCTGTCATGTGCTGGCTAGGTGTCTTTTAATACTGCATACATTTAATGTTTTACTCTAACTTTTGGCAGTACTTTACATCATGACTTTACCTCTGTGCACACAGATGATTTTTGTGATAATAATTTTAAACATTTTGGGTGTTTTCTTTGATCTCTCATTATCCCTGCAAATTTTACACTAGTCATTTTCCTCTATTTGTAAGTGAGGTTTCTCTCCATTAGGAGTGAAATATTTCGTTTAACTTATTAAATACCTTCTGTTTTTGTTTCTTTTCTTTCTTTCTTGTAAAAGTCCATTTCATTCCATACAAAATCCTATAATTATGTTTACTTTCTATAGTCAGTTTTTACCTGAATCTCAGATGCCATATCATCAAAAGATATATGTGTTCTTACTGTTTTGGCAAGTTTTTGTCATCATCAATCTCCTAAAGTATGGCTTAATTAATGGATGGCCCCTGGTATGATAATGATTACCCCTGTTGCCCAATGCACTTTTGTTAAAAGGCTACATACTATAAGGGACTTAATATGGGATACACCAATTATAATGCAGGGATATGGAATGAAAATTTATAAGCTTTGCAGCTTATTTGATGTACATTGAGTGGAAAACTTCATGGTTTTGCAGCAATGAATTAAAATAAAGTAAAACTTTATAGAATAATTTAATCTCATCAATTATTGTAAGGTTAGCCAAATGATGCCTAAGCGTGGAAAATAGCATTGAAAATAAAAGCATTTAGTTTCAGAATAAAAGCTACTTTAATTTATAGTAAATGTATCATTAATATTAATTGTGTAGCTTTTGTTCAACATTGCTTTTTATGATGCCTCAACTGATCATCAGGTGGTTAAGTATGATGATTAGTATGCCAGTATTTAGCATTTGACAGCTGATTTATGTCTATTTATTGAAGAAGAGTCCTAGATTGAAGTCTGTAATAATCTATAGTTTAATTCCCTGCATGGTAAGAGGTTTCCTCTGTAATGAATTGAAGCCAATATTTGAATGTCCAAATCATTATGTTCTTAGCCTGTAGTTACAATTACCTACCAGTACTCTAATGTAATGTGGTCAAGTTGTCTTGCCTTTGAATTGAACCCTAATAGTGGATAATGTTTAACACCTGGTGAGTGGTTACTTCTATATGACATTTCAGTTTAAAACAGTGGATTCGTAGAGTTATGCTTGGAAATTGGCCAGGAATTGAGGGTCAAGGGAACATCTAATTTACATTGTGGAAATGGAATTTTGACATTTAACTTATGTGGTGTTTGACTCATTGGATTCTATATATATATATTATAATTGAGATTTTTGTATTCCAGTATGTGTGGGTATGATGACTGAATAAATGCCTTAAATATTAACCTCACTTTTCTTAAGTGTGTTTTTTGAATAAGTTCCCCTTTTATGGAAATCATTTTGATTTTGAATATTTCTGATAGTCTAATGGATTCTGCCATTTTGATTTTTCTGTCCTGAAACACATTTTTTACCAATTCATGGTGATGACTTTTAAAGTGGCATAGATAAAATTTGTAATTAGTTTCATTCATTCAGTTTATTGAGTGTTATCTTATATTCATTATGACATGCAAAATACTATAGAATTATTTGAAATAGGTAATAATAGTTTTAATTGCCTCAAAAGGAGAAATTTAAATTCTTTTGTAATACCAATCGATATTTATTTTTTATTTAAATAAATTTAATATTTCAAGATTATTTTGTCAAACTGGGAAAACATTTTCTGAAAATTTTTAAACAGTATGCCTAATAAGGCATGCTCATTTAAGTTATGATAGACAGAGAAAAAATTGTACTATGAAACTTTTTAGTGATAGAAATGTCTGACAATATTTAATGAGTAATTTTCCACTTTTAATCAAGGGAAACTGATTAAAGGACAAATACTGATGATTGTAAAACATACATTAGGGTTCATTGTAATAAATTCTCTCATATGCATCCTTGTGTCCTACCATTAATTGACTAATATTGGAGGTTTTAGTTGTGGAAATACTTTGTTTAGATGGCAACAGCGAAAAATTTCTTGCTTCTGTAGCATCATTTAATTAATAAGCCATGCAGTTTTTAGTATCTGATAAGAAATAACTTATTACTTGGTAATATGAAATTGGAGAGATGAACAATGCATTTTTACTGCTTTAGATTCTATGAAACCTAAGCGAAAAGTGCTATTTAACCTGACTTACTGTATCTACCAGGATATCAGGAGATAGTGATTGGTGTTTACTAAACTCTTGCCAAAGAAATTTTGTATTCTGCTGGGACATATCATGAAAATGCAATTATATCTGTTTCCATGATGAAGTAGCAATGATTTACTGCAGGTTATGGAGAAATATTCTTATTAAATTAAGCCCAGATTGTAATCAACACTTGACTAAAATTTGTAATGTTTGGTCTTGGAACACTACATTCCTGTCAAGGAACATTTATTCCCATAACATTGCCACGAACTATTTTTTAACATTAAAATGGTACACTTGCACTTCATTTTTGCCCTAACCCTTAGATAGCCATAAAAATATAGATGCTTAAAAAAAATTAATTGTAAAATATTTTATTTGCCTTGGTTTGTTAAAAATTGATTTATTATCCTGTGCTTAGAATATTAATAGAAAATTGGCTTCAACAAATAAATATTAACATGTACTGTTTTAGGCTCTACTTTATGGAAATATCTCATATTTAAAGGTTGAAAAAAACACATTGCCTTTTCCACATATAAACTTTTTTATTTTACGACCAGTTTATTTACCTCAGTAACATCATCAGGTGATATTAAATACAGAAGTTTTCCTAATATACTATGGCTAGGAGGGGTGGGGAGAAAAAGGAGTGTAGGGACGGTATGGGGGAAGCATCCTGGTAAAGTAATGTGGTGTCATTATTTTTGTGTGATTTGTCGTTATTGGTGTGTTCAGGATGAGGAGTGTGGGGGGGAGGGAGGAGGGTGGTGGTTAAAGTACTGGTGTTACAAAAGGGGGGGGAGTGGTTTTTAGCTTTACATAAATATTAGGTTACTTACATAAAATTTCTACGTGCAAACATACAAATTCATCAAAAGAGCCCTGGCATTTTTCACATTGACCAGGTAATGGATGCTGTAACTACATATAAGGGTAAAGGAAACCCTAAGACATTTCTTATTTCAGTTGGTTTGTATTTCATTGCTTGCTCTTCAGAATGGTGTAGGGTGAGATTATTTGTATGCATCATTGACAAAGTAGAATTTCAAATAAATAGTACAATTAATAATTAATTTGACAACTTACTTGTTTATAGTTCCGATTGGAAAAACAGAATATAGACCCCAAAAGACTAAAGCACACAATGATTAAATCACATTCAGATGTACATATGAAGAAAAAATTTTCCAGCTGGTATTAAGTAGTCTTAGTTGCAATCTTTGTTTCAGAAAATTTTCTTCTTGTTTACATTTTTTATGGTACCAATGCTAAATTAACACAATCAGTTAAATGTTTTGTGCCATAAATTCAATGCAGTACTAATGAAGACTAAAGATATTTTAAATTTGTGAATATTTTGAAATTGTAAATGGGGTAGTATATCCTTTTTCCTTACCAACTGTACTCCAGTAGTTGGGTCTGCGTTACATTTTATTTGGTTGTTGTCCCATGATATAAAATCATTTTACTACTCAAGTGTCTTTCTTATGTGGATATATATAATTTAAATATATATAAACCACACAGTATTCAACCCTAAGGTCAGTTTGTTAAGTGAGAACAGAACTCACTTGATACCAAACTATAGCATGTGAAAATTCACACATCAGGGTAGGGGGGCTAGCTAGTTCCTTTCTCTGTGCCATCTGTGGTTTCTCAAGAAGACCTGCTACTCAGAAAATGGAAACTCAGCTTGGGTTTAGCTGGAGGTGTCCCGGGAAGTCACCGAACCTTGAACACAGATCCAGGGTAGGGGGGCTAGCTCCTTATATATTTTATTAATTATAAGGTATTATGCTTGAGATGTTTTTGTGTGTGCTGTGAAATTGCATTGTAATATTTTCAATCCATTTGTGCTATTTTAACTTTTGTGAGTATGAAATAATATCACTAAAATTGAAAGTTACACTCTCAAGACATTCAAATTTTATCAATGCCATCCATATAAAAATTTTGATTGTGTATTTATTTAATTAACCAAACACAATGATGACAAAAGAAATGGTGGAATCCTTCAATCAAGTGTTTTTAATTCGTGTATGAGTCTAAGAGGATCTCTGGATTTTTACACAGCATAGGAAAATGTTGAGAGGGTTCAAGTATTGCCATTTTGTTCAAGTATTGCCAGCCACTCACATATCAGAGATCTTCTTAACTCATAAGTATTATGTTTAGCAACATATTTGTATGAGGAAGTAATGGATTTATGAAGAGGCTGCACGGAATTCGTTGAACTTCATTGAAATTTTGTTGAATAACTATTTATGTAGGTAACCTGTTTTATAAGTACATAAGGAACTAACTTGGTTAAAGATTGTTTTTGATTAACATATATCAATGCATGAAGTAAATTTCCATATTGAGATATTTATTTATTTATTAATAAAATTATTTGTTTCTCAACCATTATCAGAGCTTTGGGAAAGATAATGATTTAAAAAGATTTTTGAATCCTTTGAATTTATTGAACTCTTTGGTTCTACTGTTTGTTGTTTTGAGAATGGACACAGGAATCTCATGACTTCCGAATCACCACTGCCAAGAAATGTTGCGTTTGTCAAGAAAGCCTACTGGATCAAATGAAGTACAATATTGATATAACAACCAAATTCTTGTCTTCTTAAACCTACCTTACTATGATACTTTTTAAATCAGGACCAATAAGAACTACAGTTTACAAAGAAGAAACTATTTGGCAGATTCCAATATATCAGATCTGATGCCTTAAACATGATAACTCATCAATCATTGTGAAGCAACATCAAATGGGGATTGTTCTGTAAGATTCAACTGTAACTGATTCGAAGCTTTATGAGCTAGTTTTATTTGTTATTCTTCAGACAAATTTTTATGGTGTAGTTATAATTTCTTACTGTTTATTATTCAAATTACAGAAAGTCTTCAGTGCATTAATGTCGTTAATAAAAACATCAAGGGAAAGTTTATAATATTTATGGGAGATGAGGAAATAAATTTTACTGAAGATCTGGATGTTTTGATTAAAAGATTTCAGGAGTGCTTCTTACTCCTGTTAGTAGGGTTGATGTAGCACTTAATAGATTAGTGAAGTTTTGTTAAGTGATGCTGTGTAAAGTGCTGTTTATGTTAGAAGTTTGAGTAATTTAGTTTAGTTGTAGGTATTAGGTATGCATGGGAATTTGACTTTGGAAAATTTTAATGAACAGCATGTGTATCTAATGGTGAAACCTCCAAAATCCCTGAAATGCATGCTTTAATTGAAGTTCATCAGATTTGATCTGAGGTGGATGAAGGAATTTTCCAGAGCAGTAATCGAAAGTTAACTTTACCCATTTACCTTGGTACTTCATGAATGAAAAGAACATGTCACAAAATTTCAAGAAGTGTTGTCTTAATAACATTAACTTTCACTAATAAAGTATGTAGATTTTTGAAGTCTATAAAACTATGTAACTGTCCTGTTCCCTTTGTAGACTTACTCTTTCAGGAATGTATTAAAAAATTGAAGTATGTATTGCACAAATGGTGATAGTTTGTACACATATGTTCACTGCTCTCACCATGCATCAGCTTTTGTAAGGCACATTGTGTTCTTATTGTTAATCAAGTTGTGCTCTGTGTGGCATATTAACTAGTTTAAAAATTGGACTTCACTGAAATTTGGGCAGCTAAACAACTAAATTGTAAATTAAGCTGGATAAGCACTTGTGAAGTTAAAATCAATTGATAATATACCATTTACACCCATGGTTTGTATGGTGTTGTTATGCTTTAGATGTTCATGCTGTTGCAATCTTGTGACTTTCACTTTTAATGCTAGCCAATAGTGTTACCTAGTAATGGCTTAATCATTTGTAATTAATACCAAAAGAAGAGTTTTGCTTAAGTGGTTGCTGTGGTGTTTATATTTGCTCCATCTTAATTTGCTTAACTGGTTTGAGTCAGTCCTCCATGAATGGGATTTGCAATATACACTGGTCATTTAGTGCTTCTGTGGATTGAACTTTGGGCTGTATCCACTACACAATAGGGGTCAAAAAAGCACAAATTTCAGTGTTGAAAAATTACACTTCACTATTTCCAGTACACCCTTATATGATGAGCTCTTCCAGGTTTAACATATTTGGGTAACATTTTTGGAGAAATAATTGGCATAGAGATGAAATAGGGGTGTTCTTTGAATTTTTTATGATCTAAATTGTTGATTAACCTGAAGCAATAATCTTCCAAGATAAATTGACTTTTTTTGCTCAAAATATAATGATGTTTATAGTTATTTTCACTTGAATCTCAGGTTGATTTTCCTCTTTTCCAATGAAAATCTTATTACTGTAAATATTTGATGTGTGATTCATTATATGATGGCTTTGGAAAAAGTTCAAGATTAAAATTATACAAATTATCTTTTTCTAACATCATAAAATTGTTTCTAAATGCTGATTTTTCTGCCATATTAGTATATTTACATTTTATATGAAATAGCATTTTTTCTTAGATTTCAACCTTTGAAAAATCCCATTCACACTTATATCCAGACATTTTTTCATTCTCCCATTTCATTATATTCTAGATATATGTTTAATACTAAACAAAAATATTAAAAGAAGATTTATATAAAACCATAAGTGACAGAGCACCTAAGCAATGACATTTTCTTGTACAGTAGCCTCTTATACTTCCATTTTATAGGAAGTTAATGACATTAGAAAGCCCTTTGTGTTGAAGATTAAGTGGATGTTTTGAAGCCATTAGTGAAATTTATAAAAGGTTGTTCAGGGTATTATTCACATGCAATAATGTTGTGTTTATCAGTTAATAACAGGGGATAAATAATAAACTTTCTTATCTCAGTTTTCTGAAACCACTACTTTCACTACTATATTGTTTTCAGCTTGAAGCCACACTTGGACATATTCAACATTTGAGTTGGAAAGAATTTGATAAAAGGATGTTTCATTAAAATTTATTTATGTTATGTAAGTCCATGAATTATGAAAATGTTAAAGTGATTTCAAATGTATAAAAAATTATGATGCCAGTTTATTCCAAACTTGACAGTAGCTTAATGGCTATTTTGTCGAATCCAAAAAATTAAATAATATAAGTTATAAATTTATTGATTTTTGCATGACTTTGTAAGACTTATGGACTGGTAAATATTTTTTTCTCAAAAAAAGTATGTGATGTTGAGAATTAATGAGAGAATATTTTTCACTTCAAATAAATCCAAGGAAACATTTGAAATATGACAGACAGGACTGGACAGAATGAACAAATTTCATTTTATACCAGACAGTGATCCCAATCACAATTATGTAGACTCAATAAGTAGATTTTTATGATTGTAGTTTTGGTAAATCACTCACCTTTGAACCCTCAAAACGATTTAGAAATTTAATAGACCTGACACTTTCAGCTACACTGCAAATTTTTTAAATATACAAACGTCACCAAAAATTTTTTCACCTTTGCTAGATGATTTATCAAATTTACTGGATATCTATCTCTCTGTATTGAAGTTTTTGTATTAACTTATTCCGGCATAAAATATTATCTTTTTTGAAGGGATATTAATTTTAACCCTTTTAAATCATACAAATATTAACACTCAGAATGGCTGATATAACTTGGTCACAAGCTCATTCTAAAGTAGAAATACAAGTCACTTGGTGGCTATGTGTATAAAATGTTGTGTTGTGAATTAGAATGCATTTTAGGCTTTAATAAGTTTGGCATAAAAATTAATTGTTTGAGCCTATAATTACTTAGATTTTGGCTTGAATTATAAATAGCATGTGTTTTTTAGTAACTGCAATGCTGATTTGAATAATATTTTACCAATATAGTATTGGTGATTTTTTTATATATTCACCAAAAATTAAATTTGGAACTTCTCTTTGTCATCTCTAATTTTTGTAAGTACTTCAAGTCAGAGAAGTCTTGAAAATTGAGGAAGATGAAGCCATACTGAACCAAGAGAATAATTAAACTTCTGTTATCCTTTCATCATTCCTTTTCTTGTTTTTTCAGATGCCTGTAGTTGGCTCTTCTTGTGATGAGGATTTTGCAGTATTGGTCTGGTCCTAGTGCCTATTCATTTTATTGTAGCTTAAGTGTATGGTGTTGCTTGCCTGCTTACCACTACCAACAGCAGTTGTATATTGGAAGACTGATAAGTTGCTCTGTATTTCAAATACTTGAAATTATTTTTCCCATAATGTATGTGTTTGATTCTTGCCACTCTCAGATTTAATTTTATGATATAATTCAATTATTTCTTTATTTTCCATACCTGCCAAATTCTTTATTCATTGAGAGAGCCACATCCTTTCCCTGATGCTTGATTATTTCCATTCTCAGATTTTAGTTTGTAATGTAATTCAATTATTTCTTTATTTTCCATCACTGCCATATTCTTTATTCATTGAGAAAGCCACAAGTATATATTAATCATTGTTACAATAGAGCTAAAATTAAAGTGGCAATTAGAACTTCCTTTTCATTTATTTGCATTGTGTTTCTTCTAAATATTTTGGTTTATCCAATGGAAATGGTCTCTCTTTGATTAGTTAAGCTAGAAGAAAGTTGATAATAATGATTTCCTATCATGTCCAGGAGTATTGTTAAAAAAGAGAATGAATTGAGTATTTGAAATATGGGAGTTGCTTATCATACACTTAAAGTGTTGGCAACGTGAGGATTTCCTGCTTTTAAGTGTGCTCACACAAAATCTATTTATTGTTACCTTTCAGACTTACTCTGTCTTCTACTTCTTTAATATTTTGGACTAATGAGTGGCTTGGAGAACATGAGATTTTCTTTAAGCACTGAGTGAGAGAATGACTGAAAATTGTTTGGCGTTGATTGGTTGGTGCTTGGGTAATGGTGCAGTGTTTACATTGGCTCTAATGATTCAATCGTGTGTCCTGGCTTAAACCCCTGATTACTCGTTTCCCAATTAACTTGATAAATTCAAAACGTGTGGTGAAATAGATATCAGTTAATGGATTATAACCTACTGAAGCATCAAAAAATACTTTAAAGTTTTTTCATAGTTTTTTGCTTATATTTCAAGTCAAATATAAGTTTAAGCCAAATCAAGAAAGATAGAGACTTTGTTTTTTAATATAATCCTAATGTCTACGTGCAATAATAATGCTGAATAGTTAGTATATAATAAGCTGTAAGCCTGTCTTGGAATCATTTGAAATAGACGCTGGTGGCAACTTTTGCACCTCCAAAACAAAGTTTTAATTTGGAAAAAATAATATGCATCTTCATTTACATAGTATGTTCAAAATTGCTGTTGAAACAATTGAGCTCCCTTTATTGTAAGCAAAAATTGTGTTTGCTACTAAATGGGGTTTATTTTATTCTTGATTTACAGCATCAAAACACTTTATAATTCCATTGCCTGTATTTGGATCCCTTGTGACCCTAGAAATTGAAGAGCTGATAATAACTAGACTGTTCTATGGAAGAAATATTAAAAGGAAAATGTCACAACTTCATTTCTTAAATGAAATGTTTTCAGATAAAATATAACATTCTCTACGTTGGGCTGGGTGCTAAGTTGAAGTGACTGTCTACTTTTGACCCATAATATAAATTAAAAAAAAATACAAAATGTTCTTCTTGTTTTGCCTTATCATTTACATACTGAAATAAAACAAGGCTGAAAGATAAACTTTATATTCAAGAAGTATCAAGTAGTAACTTGTGTTTATTAAGTTCCTCACAATTGGTGGTATGGAAAAAGATAAAACAAGGTTAATAACGGTATTGTTCTTTTAATGCATAAATTCTTTTTAATCCCTGCCCCATGAAACACTGCCATTTCCTAGGCTCTTTTCATCCATGCTGAAAATTCTCAGGATTTCTTTAGCATACGTGGTGTGCAAGAGTAAATACTTTTGCTAGAAGTCAATGTGTATGAATAACAAAAGAGAGCAATGTTGTGTTTATGCCACTTAAAAATACAAGAATCCATTGCATTGTTAATGTTAGAAACACTTAGAAATCAGTTGTGACTACAACCTCAAATATATGTATCAGCAAGTATTGCTTGTTTTTTTACTTTTTTACTGATGCAACTTTTGGGAGTGGAACTGTGTTTAGATTGGTGGGAAATAATGGAACATTATTGTGATTTTAAATGTGGGAAATTATGGAATAATGCATTAAAAATTTATGATATTCATTGCATAGATTATGGTGATGGGATTAGAACACTTGGCGCACTCTGCAACAATGTGATCTTAAAAAGTGGCATTTGTATTCATTGGTCTCTTGTTCGGGAAATTTGAAGGTTGAAAATTAAGGAAAAATGTCTTCAAGCCCAGAAAATGGTTGTCTTGGCATGCTATATTGGTGATGAGGGAACTTTTCTTTTTACATCACTGCTTCTGCTGGCCTGTGGAGGGACTCAAATCCATATCTGTATTTTAATGCTCTTACATACTATGTTTTTCACTCTCTCAAGTCCATCTCTCAGCGAAAAAGAAGAAAATTAGAGCCACTGTTATGACCAAGAACATTCTTCCTTCACATGTCTTGAAATGTCTTCTTCCACTTGGTGTACTTTCACTGGGTTTTTCAAATATTTTTATTTCTCTCCTCAATCTCACTCGCTGCGTCTTCTGCTATTAACTTTTGTCTTTCGTCTGTGTACTCTTAAGTATGTACCTATGTTGCATAATGATTGAATGTTATTAACTCTAACCTCACCTTTTACTACTTCTTTTGTTAATGTGCTGAATTCGTTTGCTAGTGAAACTAACTTTTTAGATTAAATGAAGTTATGTTCATTTCAGTCATGTTTTCTTGAATCTTATCGACTTCCTCATATGTTGTTAGTTCAAGTATTTGTATGCGATACCTTCTTTCTATATAAATTTGATCATTTGTAGCAGAAAAATTAGTTAAATTAGGTCCATTTTATATGTTAAATGAGAAAAAATTATTCAACATTGGGTGTTGATAGGAGTATTGCAATACCTCAATGTTTATTGCGGCTGTTGGGTACAAGGACTCTCGGGGTGTTTATACAAACAGTACTTGCCCTCATACAGGTAATTCTTGGTTGTTTCATAGTGAAAGGTAATGAGAGATTTTGATAGAATCAGCTTTTAGCTCAGTTGAACTTAACATCTGTCTACTGTCCATCTACTGCCAGTCTTTCATTTAACAGTTATGTATTTAAGTAAGAGTAAGTTTTTAGTAAAAGGTTTATTTATATGATAAATGCCTTACGTGTATGTGTAGGTCCTGTTTCCCTTTACTTTTTTATTGTTAAACTACATGTTACCGAACCCTGAAATCATAATTATTCAAACCAATACCCAAAAAACATTACTTGTTGATATTATATTTGTGATTTGTTGTTGAAAGGAGATAATTTTTATTAAATTCTCTAAATTATTATTTTCAAAAAGCATTTGCTTCATCATACTGTCTACCATTTAGATTTCCCATTATTGAAAAAATTATAATGTTGAAATGGCATCGATATGTAGGTACCTCCACATGTCCTTACCAATGAACCATGATTAATTATGGATAGGTTTAAAAAATTGAAAACAACCATGTTGATTTTATGTTGTTCACAATTAGTATTGGTTGACATATGATATAGGGCAACTGCAATGACCCCTCACAGCACATCAAAAGAGGGATTAAAATCATTCATATCTGGACTGGAATCACTACACCTCAGAAATGCATTTTCTTGGATCATATTATATCAGGTGTACACTCTTATGGATAGCAGTCAAAATAACAAACCAATTGTGAGAGCTCCATAAAAGACCTTATCATATCAATCTTTACTCTGAATTTTCTGAAACAGTATTCCATATTGCATTTTCTTTTAAAGGGAATATTATTTAGAGTTTAACTTAATTATAGTATTGTGATATCCCTATAATAGAAGTGTTGGACACTGTACTGGTGTTGTGAATATTATAACATCAAAAAATCATAAGTAACTGACTTTGGGACTGACTTGTTATCCAAATTGGTAGCACCCATTTGAAACGATATCAATTGCTAAAATAATCATTTAGAAGAATTGAGTTGTGCCAAGTGAGTTGAAAGTAGATAAAAAAATAATTAAGTCGGCATCAAAATGAAAATTGGCATGTACGTATATACGGTTTCCCTCTGTTACCAGCACTCAAGCCACCTCTGCCACTACTAGGCATTACACATTTCATTTGGCTATTTTTCATTACCACTGTTGATAGTAGGATAGAAATATAGTTAATTTTATTATATTTATCACCTTACACTTTGTTGTCTTATGGTTCATTTTAGTATTAATAAATCATTGCCAAAGATGTGGCTTTACTGTTGTTAAAAGTTCTTATATATTTTTTTTGGGAAGTCAAGTAGCACCAACTTATACTACCCTTGTGACCAAACATAAAGGTAAGAAAATAACATTGCTCTCTTGTTTCTCAAGAAACAGCTAAAATTTTAATAAAAATTTTCTTAGCCTCACTTCACATGAAGCTCCTTGTTTTCCATCTAAGGATGTTGTCATTGAATACCCTTCGATATAGTGAAATCCTTCGTGAATTACAATGGAGTGTTAATTAAATTAACCCTTCCTTCTTCATCTCTATATAATTTTCAACACTGAAAAAAGCTGTGAAGTTAGCTAAGAAGCTATTAAAGAAAAGGTTGATGTAGGTGCATATTCTTTGTGGCACAACATTTACCAATTTACCTGATGTGAAAATGCTCATTCTGAGATAGAGGAATGGAATGGCTAAAATTTCCATAATCACTGATAGATTTCATTAAAAACATGAATGACCCAGTGGTAGGTAAAAGATTGAATGTGTTTATAAATTGCTTAAATCTTGATCTCCATTCTTATTTGCCATCTAGCCATCTAATGGTATGTGGCAAGAGCTGATTGCATAAAATGTGAAATTAATTTACAGGAGTAGTTTAGAGCTTTAAGTTACAGGTAAGATGTAGTATATTTAGAAAAAAACAATGTTCTTGTAAAACCCCATTTATTAAAATCATATTTTCATAATACAGCAGAGACAAAGTAGGTACATGTTACAGATTCAAAACTTCTTTTTGCTGTTAGGTATTTTCTAGTTTGTAGACTATGAAAAATACACTTCCTGTACTATCATATTTCAGATTGTGTTTTTATCAAGAGCATAATATAATGAGGTAAAAGTAAAACAATAAAATTAATAATTATAGGTAAATTATAGTAACATTTTTTTATGAAGACTAAAGCCATACATCAGTTTGATAGACGTATTCTTCAGTTTTTTCATACTTTTGATATAATCACAAGCCTTAAAAATAATTGTGGAATTTGTGTTATATTTAGCTTTTGGTAGATAAACGCATGAACACTTGACCAATACACTAGGATGCGTGAGTGCTAAAAACAAGTCAGAACACACAATGCTGACAACAGCAAACTCAGTCGGAAGTTGGAAGCTGGTCAGGTGTCAGAAACATTCGAGGTCTGAAATTCGAAATGTCAATACATAACAATTCCTCCCCATTTTAGAGTGATTTATCCTTAAACAAACAAAAAAAGAACTAATTAAAGAATACACTAATAAGGGAGAAAATCCATAAGTGAAAATTCCAAAACATAACAGTAAGGAATGTCCCTTATTAAGGAAATGAGGAATTAAGGAATGTCCCTTATTAATGAAGCATTATACTTTTTATGGTCTTCTGTCTTCTTCAATTCCTTCGTGTCAACCTTGGCTCAAAGGCTTTTTCTGCTATTTTATCAACTCATTCCTATTAAATTTGAATCATTTGATTAGTATAATCAATCTTAGAATCCATTTTGTTGCTGTTGTACAAAATGTCACTTTATCTACATATATATTGTCATTGTTGTCCAAGACTCCCTTTTTTTCTAAATGATTTTATGCTTTTTGGACTTCTCTTCCTATGAGATGTGGAATTTGTTTGCAGTCTACTCCTTGTGGCTTGTTATTGTATATAGGCGTTGCACAACCCTTCAAGCCAATCTATACATATAAACAAGTCTTATCTGTGGTATTAATTTCTTTTAATAAAATTTTTTGTCTCTCTAAAAAAAATTTATATCTTTCTTAATTTCGGTTGAAAATTCACACTAAGTTAGTGACATACTAGGTAACATAGCTAAATAAGTTAAAAGTATCTATGAAATGAAAAAAAAATCACCACTGAAGGAGTGAGGCTGATCCATATCACATTGAAATTTATCTATGGTATCAAAGAAATGAGGGAAGGAAAGTGATGATTTATAATCATCAACAAATTTTGAAATACTGCTTTGAAAGTTAGAAGATGGAAATTGGAATTTTTATTTATTTCAGAAACAATCATTATCAAGTACCTGAATTTTTTACTCTTTAACTGATATGATTAATTCACTAAATATAAAGAATTGTCTCTTGTTTTCATTATATTATAGCATTGTGTAGAAAATGACTGTCACACCATTAAAAAAAAAACATTTTCGACTTAGGAACTATAACTCCACACTTCTTTATTTACTGTGAAAAAGATCCTGAAACATATACATAGTGATCAAATAGATTTTTTGCAAATGTAATGCCCATTCACTTCATGTACTACAAGTAGCTACAGATATTATAGGAAAACATATGCGAGAAATTATTCTATTCTTTGAATGACTAAAGTTTTTGTAATAAAAAAATCCCTTCATCAAAAATCTATAGTTGAAATATTTAGAAACCAAAATTTTTATCAGCCATTGGACAAAACTAAAACTATTCATTCCACCTCCCTTACTGTGCCTTCATTTCACTCTAGAATCAAGACAATGCTGTCCATCTTGTTCTGGGACTGGAAGAGGTATAGATCTTCAGGATGAAGATCTTAACCATTTTGGATGAGTATTGGCATTTTGTAATTAAAATTAAAAAAAAAAGTTTAGACTTGATATTTTATGGATATGCCCTTGCTCTTGTTACCATCAGTTTATTCGTTAAACATGTGGAACTAGAATATGCATGGCTTGTAAGTAAGTTCATCAAATCTTTATACAATGAAATCAAATTTTGGATATGAGATAAGGGAAATGAGATCCTGCCGAAGTTGGTGCACATTCAGATTCATGAGGTGTACTTTGTATTCTGCTAATAGTCACTTAGGAAGGGATTAGGGATGCCTAATGAGGTTTTAATTAACTAGAATGCTAACAAAACATATTTTCATACCCTTAACACTGATACTGAAGTATGTATTACTCCCTTTGTTGGAAGATAACATAACTCATTAATGGGTTGGAGATAAGATGGGTGCTGTGAAATTTTTTTATATTAAACAATATTATAGGCTTAATTTTGTATGACTGATACAAAAATTTTCTTTGAATTCTGAATATTAAATTGATAATCATGGCTTACATTGCCATAACAGTTTACAATCCAAGTTTTATTATTCAGCAAATCAAAACTCTCCATTCCCTAGTAATGGAAGAGAAAGCTGATATCACCTCTGTATTTCTCAAAAATCTTTTGATCCTGTATTTCATAATTTTTAGATACCATAAAACATGTCAAAATTCCCAGACCTTGCACACCATCTTTGCAATAATATTGAGTTTAAATAGACCAATATTTTTCTCTACTACTTGCATATATGTTGACTATATGATCAATCATGAGAAATTAGATTGGTAGGTAAGATTATGTATTTATGAAATCTAATAACCCTACTAAAATAAAATATTAGTAATGACAAGGCAAATAAGAAACATTCCACTAAAATCAGTATTTCCTGATTGACTTTGATGCTTTTAATCACATTTTGTTGTTACATAAATGATATAAAATGCATAGATGAAATTTTTGACTTAGTCATTGGAGGTTATTTTATATGCCAACACTTTCACTCTCCGTAACAAAAAGTGCCAATTATAGGGCTGAGGAGAAAATATAGCAATCCAAATGAAAATAAATAGATTGGACAGTCAAGTCATAAAGGAAAGAAAAGTAGAAATCACTATGTATATTTTTTGATTGGAAATATTTAAATAGGGTAACATATGAGATAATCAGTGGTGATATTATCCCTAACCCTTTTGTGACGGAGTCCTAATTTAATATGCAGCTCCAGCCTATGAGTGTGTGACAAAATAAAGGAAAAACTAACAAAAAAAGGGTCGTCCATACTGGGGGGATGGTGCTGAACACCCGATATATCAGTCGTTTGGCGTGAAAGGGTTAAAATATTCCTGCACCTGAAGGAGATAAAATTAATTTATTTCCTGGCATCAGATTATTCCCTCTGATTATTTCTTCAGATTCTTGTGACCTTATCAAAATTTTGGCAATACTTTAAAGTTCTGTTACTTTCACCATAAATGGGTACATAGAGAAATGCACTAATTGAAAAACGTTATTCATTAATTTTCATTTGGAAACTTCCATGACTATGTACATATTCTCCTTACGTAAAACTACCATATGTATATATCTACATATTTTTTGTATATTGCTAGTTAATAATATGATGGGTGGTAGATGGCTGATAGCTGTTGGTGTTTCAACTGATTTCAGAACTTGTTACCTCACTGTTTACATTATTACTCTGCTAACTTTTTACAAAAACTTCATTTCCCAGGAGTTTCCTGATATGAGGGCTTTAGGATGGGGTCACAAAATGCACTGTCATAGTTGTTATATGTTCAGAGTTTATTTACATATATATATAACACATGAAGTATGGAACATTATAATAAACAGTTGATTTGTTTTTACACAAACTCTTTATTCTTTATTGAATTAGCCTTATCATTTTGTAATTATAAAAAAAATATTTAGTTCTCATAGTTTTTCTTACTTAATTCCTTCTTTTTCCATCAAAATTTATGAAGTGTTTTATTTATTTATTTCAAGTTTAATCACAGCATCATATTCGTTCCAGTTTATATTAAAGCGTGTTGGATTATTATGATTTTGCTTTAGTTTTATGTAAAGACTTTTGTTCCTTTTGGAAAATAGCCATTGAATCTATTAAAAAGTGACTTAAAATTTAATTGGACATACTTTAATACAAATCCTAATTTTAAACTGCAGGCTGATTCAAATATGTATATTTTATTCAGAATATTGTGACATATATTTGTACATTTATGAATCATTGCACAACACACATTAGTGTAAGCGTGATGGACTCATGAGCATATGGTTCATCTCATTTCTCTCCATAAATACCGTACCAGGTCAGTGAAACAATGGCTGCCAGTAACAATGGGCACCTGCCAAATAGCCTGGAGGATGGGGAAGATAAGCCAATGCTTATAGTTAAGAAAGCTGGAGATGGCCCTGGAATTACTGCTTTGATCAATCGCCAGCTTCAAGGTATGTTATAATATTTGTTTTTGGTATTTCTCCTGCTTTCCACTTTTTCCTTACCTAATACCTTTCCTGCTGCTTTTAATGCCTATCCAACAAACCGGTGGTGCTAAATGTTGTTGGTGAGTATGCAGTCCTACTTACCTCATTAATTCTGGGGACAGTGGTCACTTAAACTTTTAAAAGTAATAAATGTATGATGCCAGATTTTTAACATGTGGTAGTATCATTTGTGATAGTTCTCATCCTTTCATCTCTTAAATGGGTGGCTGCCTCACTCAACTTCTATTATAGTCATGTGGTATATATATGTTAAAAATGCATAAATGCTTGCCAGTTTATTCTCAATGTTTAGCAATTGTATGAATGTATCTTCTTCATGCTCTGTATCCTATTTGTTGTATTTCATGGGTCACTTAAATGGGTCAATGATCAAATTAGTGCAATAAATAAAAACCACCCTTTTTCAAAAATACATGATTAACAAGCTCTGTCATTCATATCTTTCACCATAAAAACTTAATAATCTTAAAAGTGTTTCATTGGCATTTCACACAAATAACCTTCCACTAACCAAGAAAAAAGAAGCATGTTTACCTCCAGAGAGAAGAAAACAATACAAATTAAAATTACAAGTTTCTGTCTTTTGCATGATCATGGCCTGTCTTTTGCCAGTATTGATAAATGTTAAATTGTCCCTTTTCATACATTATGACATGCTAACTCATGAGTCAGCATAGTTAAAACTAAATAGAGAATATTATATGCGTATGATTCGGTGATATTTCTAAAATTTTCAGCACATTCAGCCGTTTTATGGCCTTACACTAGATATTTTTATAGGATCCCAAAAGAAATTTTTGGTCGATTTATCAGATATTTGTGATAAAAGTACTTAACATGAAAATTTCTAGCTACATTTTTAGTATAAAAAATGCCCAATTTTTGGTTATAAGGTTTGATCAGATCCTTTTTATTGGGATCGTCATTTCACTGTACAACATAACATTTTATTAAAGCTCCATGTTCTATGTTCACTGAAATAAATAGTATTTAACAAAATAGCACACATAGCAATAAGTGATGTAAATAGTATTTACTAAATGGTTAAAGCAGCTGTGAATTTCATTTAAAATAAATATCCATAATACTATATTTAATATAATCATAATACTAATTTAATTTAATAATCAATTCTCGTGCATTTGGCTGCCATTATAATTCTTCAAGCCAAAAGGGAGAAATATAATTTACTTGATCCACATATAACTTCACAAGAATTGATCTTTTTTAATGTCTTGTGCTGGATTATCAGAAGAAAACAAAATGGGTTAAAATAAAGGAAAAATGCATGTTAAATGAACAATCAATGACAAATAAATTTTATATTAGAAGCATTTCAACATTATCATTATTAGATCATTAGTAAGTTTCTCAAGTTAAAAAAACACAGTGACAGTTTGAATCATGAAATGTATATTCTACTTTCTCAATAAAATCTGCAGTTGTAAAACATGAGAAAAAATGTAGATGTATGCTCTAAAATACAGAATCTCCTAAATTTTTAATGAAATGCAATTATTTGGATGCAACCTAGGATTATTTAATTTCATATATGTATAAGGAATGAATTTCCAAAAGCAGGGTTTATTTTCAAGGCAAAGAAGGATTTTAACAAAAATGAGCCTGACTGTTGAAAAAAAATGGAGCTTAGCTAGGAAATAGGCTTTGCATTTTAGTAGTGGCTCCAGGTATGGGTAGTGAAGCATTTGAAAGCTGTGATAATATGTGGATCGTGAGTAGTAAGACTGAAGAGAGCTGATGAGAAAAAGCCAAGTTGTTTTATTTCCATTCTGATAAAGTATGTTGATTATGGCTCTTGCAACAAAGCACTCTATCCTGGCTGTTCTACTATCAAATAATCTACTTATTCTAGGGTCTTAGGGGGATATTTATAAACACCTTTTTTCAAGTGTTCATCTATCCATTCATCTTTCTCCCTCTTTTATCTTGGAAATCGTAACATCAAGAGAAATATGGTGAACTTGAGGGCCATAGAAAAATTTTCATTTATTTAAAGACCTTTGTTCAAATCCATGGGTCATTTGTGTTTCCTTAAAGAAACACATCTCCCAATTTTTCAGTTCAGGACTTCCTTTCTCTATTCATTAAATCATGTAGTTGGTAATTGATTTTCCTCATTTTGTCTTATTCTGTGGGAAAAACAGTATTTTGCATTTTTTGGCATAGAGTTTGTGGTTTTGTTCAGTTACTTCAAAGATAATGCAGTTAGTTTTAATTTTTTTTAAATATTTGTACTTTTTACTCTCTGAATTAGTTTTTATTCTATGGAAATAGAAATTGACATTTCTCCGGTGTCCTCTTATTCATAATTTCGGTAAAATTAAGGATAATTCTAAAATAAGTATATAGCTTTTATGTATTGTATACACATGTTGGCAACCTACTGTCCTTACTCTGACAACAACCCATTAACAATGATAAAAATTTACAGTGTGGAAAATTGGATAACCCATTCAAAAGTTAGAATTTGTGTTTTATAATTGAGGTATTGTACCAACTCAGAAATTTGACACAACCCATCTTCATAACAGGCCTACATCACAAAATCATATTTTTTAATGATTAGTACATCTCTGCTGCCTATCTTTTCATAAACATTAAAAACTAATGATTCCACTAGAATATTATGTAGCCCTACTGCCTTGTTACTCTTCATTTTACTTGTTGCCCCATCAATTTCTCTGTCTAGAATACTTGGACTTATTCTATTCTTTCATTCCTTTTCTAAATCTTAAGACAGAGGTCTAAATTTCTTGACATACAGTTCTTCCAAAAATTATTTTCATCTATCCTGAATATTCCTTGGTTCAATCAAGAGCCGCTGTGCCATATTCCTTGTAATAGATACTATTCTTCCATTCCTTATTTTTGAGAGTGCCAGTACTTTTTTATAACTCACATCTATTTCTCCTTGTCTCTGTAATGTTTTGTAGGCACTCACAATGCTCTCTGCATCATGATTCCTTTACTCTATGAGTCTCTCATCTCAGTTTATGATGCTTATCATTGAATATAAATAAATAATGTCGTAAAGCTTAATTTTTAAAAATCAATTTCATTTTAATAAGGTAATGTATCAGTACATGCATTGAAATCATTTACATTGTTAAAAATATGAACTTTACTCACTAGTTACTTCACTTTACAATTGGTGAATTAAAGTTTCCTAAGTTATAAGTTGTAATTGAATTGGTTAAAAAATTGTTGCATATGACTTTTTGGCTTTTAAATTGTGTTATCAACCATATTAAATAAAAAAGAAAAGAAGGAAAACCACTTATGTTTACAAGAGGTGAGGATCCAAAATGATTTTTTTGTGAAGATGAAAATCAATGTACTCTCTATTATTTTATGTTATCACTTTATTTATCTATAATGTATTCTTCATTCTATGGTAGTATACAATACAACTTCCACAATTAGGAATAATATGATTATTAAGGTAGCTTTGACAAAATATACTCAAGATAAAATCCTATATTTCAGAATTAATTAAATAAAATCTTCTTTAATTCTTTTATTGTAATGTATTAATTGGAGAATACATAGTTTTATGGATATTATTAGGGGGATAAAAGTTATTGATAAACTATAGAAGATAACTAGATAGTATTGATAGAAGTATATTTAGGGTAAACTGTTATTGACTTAAATAATTATATTAGAAGCTATGGATTCATGCAAGTCAAAATTTAGAAAATATATGCTCATTTTATTAAATTTTATTCCTAGCTGATATTAAAGAATCTTTGAAAAACTTGTGTACAGTGAAACACTGTGCTGAAGTTTTGTTTAATATTTTATTTATGATATTGTAATTTGTTCTGAAGTCTCAGACTGGTATTTTATGTGGTATACATGTATAATAAAAAGACGCCCATCAAAGAACTTGATATGTTAGCTTGGAAGTCATTATTTGAATCAGGTTATTGGTTACTTTTTGGATGGTAATGATCCTCGTGTCATATAACGAGATGAATATCAAGATTCTTTTAGTCCAGCGAAATGTAGTGGTTGACATCCATTGAAATTCACCAGTCTAGTCTAGCTCATAGTGATTATTTTTGTACCTAAAAGTGAAAAACTATCTACAGAAAAACCACCTCTTTGTTCAATAATGGATATCCAGAATATCATGGTGAGCACAAAATTACCATTGCAGAAGCCATCATATACAGAGGCATTAAGGAGCTGTATGTATATAGTGATAAAATATGGTGATAGAATTAAAAAAATAAGCTATAAATAAGAATAAGCATTAATGTTGCCTAGCTATGTTGCCTTCCCTAGAAAGAATTATTTTTGTTCTAATAGTCCATATTAATCAATAGTTGTTCAAAATTTCTTGTCAAAGTAATTAGGTACTGCAATGCATTTTCCAATTCGGTGTTATTATTAATTATTATATAACATAAATAACAATAAATTATTATTATTAACCCTTTTAGTGCCTTGGACTGATAATTCAGCTTTTGCTTCTTGGGCAAGAATTGCCACGGGTCAATATATTGGCTGTGGTCTAAATAATTTTAAAAGATTGTAACAACTAAGTATAATTTTTAAACATAGTAATTGTTTCACTATCAGTTAGTCAATTGTCTGAAGAATGAAGAAAAATGGATATCTAAAAAACCAACTCTGATTTTTACATACGTAATTTTTTCTGAACATTAACAATTTCTTGAAATCCCCTTAACACTTTTCGCCGGGTACACCTAAAAATAGGTGGCACTAAGAGGGTTAAACAGCATACACGATTCCTGTGTTGAATATTAATAGGATATCTCATTGGGAAGGGGTGGAAATGATGATAATATTTTATTTGTCCACATTCTAAAGGATCTAGGTTTTACCCTTTCTCTGTATAAGACATGCATACATATTTCTTTACTGGAAAAGCATTGTAAAATTACCTTTTTAACTCTAAAATTAACCTTTCTTGAGCCTTAATTTGATGTTTGAAAGAACCTTCTATTAGTGCAAGTGGAACAAAGAAATGAGGAAAGTGAATCTTAAAGAATATCTCTGCCAATGGATTATTTACACTCTGATTTGGTTCATAAGTTTCAGTAGCATTGGTTTGATTATCTCTGCATTGTAAGGTTCTTCATCCACAAACATTGATTAAAAGACCAATTTGCCATCTCCTGCTCGAATTCTCAGGTCAAGGTGCTGAAAAATGATTTTTGTCATCCTTATATATGTAGGCACTGATTGGTCATGATTCTAAGTACCATTACATTACATGTATCATATAATGGGCAGCCATTCCCTAAACTTTCATGGATCTATACTCTTGTTTGTCAGGATTCAAATTACTCCTTATAATGTGTTATTACTGATGACCATCCTCTTTGTTGAAATTCATCAGTGTTTTAACAAATGCTTTTGACACTTTACTGGTGGTAAAAGCCTGTTACCTTTTAGTCAATAAACACAGGTGAAGAACCAGATAACCCAGAAATCACCATATACTGTGATTTATTTTCTATTTTGGCCCAATGGACAAAGCTTTTTTGTTGGTTATATACGATCTATTGTAATCTGAGTGAGATTTCATTAATCGTGGTATTTTTAAGAAAAGCATTTAAATTTAAATTTAAATTTAAATTATTGAAAATGGGTGGAGGATAGGTCTTTACAAATGTGATTAGGTAGTGGTGAATGTTCTGAGGTGGTGTAATGTATTTAAATTTTGCTGTGATGAGCCTGCCTGGTTTGTTAAGTGGGTGCCAATATCTCCATACTCAACAGCTCTAATCTTGTTGATGTATTTTTCTTATTGCAAGTTAACTTTGGGATATTTGGTTGAGAGATCACCATACTGGAATTAGATGCATGGTACTTGCATTGTAATTTGTCTGGGACTTTTTTTCACAGTTAATTTTCGTATACACTAGTCTTTTCAGTGAATTAAACATTGTCTCATTGTAAGCTGTGGACTGTTTTGACTGTGTTTGCTGTTAAGTCTCACCTTTTAGTAATCCCTTCTGCTCCACTATAGTTGCAGGATAATTAAAGGCATTAAATATTTGAAAATTTGCTAATCCTGATATTTAGTTACTACTCCCTCTACCGTGAATTTTTTATTACCACTTCTTACACTTATGATTTTGATTTTTAAATTGAATTCCATTGTATAGTGGCTTAAATGTCTAGATAAAAATTAGCTAGGCATTTGTTTCCTCTAGCATGTAAACTGCAACACTATCTCCACACTGTATGATTCTTTGCACACAACTTTTGCTTTGTTCTACAAAATGTGTCATGCCAAATTTAGCACTGCAGTTTGATTTTATTGCACTGGATCCAAATAGAAAAAAAGACACCAATAATCATGGATTATGATGCAAAGAAATGATCGTTGCAATCAATCCACATTTCCAGATCTCTCTGCTTGTTTCTTATTTTTACTTCATTAGGTACCTGTTCATTTTTGTAGGAAGGATCACTTCAGCCCCTTGTTAGTTATTTACTGCACTAATTGATTCGGTTTGAGAGAAAAAAAAGAAAAGAGATACGCTTATGTGTAAACTGAACTTTTGTTTGTTATTCTGCTTTGTTGTGTTTTCTAGATCATGATGAAATTGTCTGTGAGCATGAACCCTTGTTAGAGCGTGTGCAGTAAGAGTGAGGGAGCATGTTGGGAGGAAGATGAGAGGGGGGAGGGGAATGGTGGAACGAAGGTGGGCTTCTTGTAGGATGTGTGGCGATCACGAATTGTAGAGAAGCCACTCTCTCTCTCACTCACTCTCCTCTCTCTAAGTGTGTATAAAAGACTCCAGATGTCGCTATGCCCCAGTGTAGAGGCAGGTGAGTTTTGTTTGTCATTTGAATATCCCTGCCTTCTTGAATCATGGCAAAATATATTCCTGTGTATATGTATGTCCTCCTTTCTTCCTGCTCATACATACCTGCTTCTGATCCCGCTGCTTCAAAATTCTGCTTCATTTCAAGCCTCCCTAACCCTTTTTATTGCCAATGCTATTATGTTGTAGCCAGCACTGTTGGTGTTGTTGACCTGGCATACTTGTTGAAAGTTGATATATGACTCTTGTGATTCTGACCACTCTTTCATAATAATTGCTAACTCATTTCTTGATTTGTCATTTTTGTGAAAGTGAGTACATACTCTTGTGAATTTTTGAGTGAGACACATTAAGCTGTAAAAGCCTGAAGTATGGCCTGACTGAATGTTTTAATAATGGTTTATAAGAAATAAATAGCATAACTAATGAAATGTGTGAGGTTACTGCTGAAATTAAAGTGCTTTTGCCATCATTACGGCTTCTATTCCTGTGATGATAATTACATGGACACCTAATTTCTTTTTGCCTAGGTATGCCTAGGATTAGGTACTATTACTGTGGTAAGTCAAAAGGATATTTGTGTTGAAATATTTGATTGTTTGGAGCATGATAGGACATCTAATTTATTACCTTATTTTTTTCTTGTTGAAACTCAAATTTAATTATGGTTGCTTGTTAATACATTACATATAATATTGATACATATATAATTACTCTTTTATGTTATTTAGATGCACTACTAGTATAGGCGTTTTATAACGAAAATTTGATTTTCACTCCTTCAACACCAATGTTATAATGAATGCTCCAAATACTGGTTCTGCTTGCTGTGCATTTATATTATCTGTATCTTTGGTTCTTTATTTTAGAATGGATTTTCATTTAATAATATTTTATGGAAAACGTGAAAGTGAGTAGGTCTTTTTACTTAGTTGGGTTCCCTGATAATATTCATTTTAAAAGATAAAAAATATATTTTGATTTTTCTTTCAGATGAATGTATATTTTATGGAATGCATTTAGTGTAGTGTAATGTATTTGATATGTTTTTGTAGTTTATATATATATATATATATATATATATATATGAAGATATGAAATTTTCAAAGTTTATTTTTATTATTTTGCACATGATTGTTATTAATATAGTGAGATTTACATTGCTTTTTATCCTGTAGTCTCTTTAGTAGAGGAACATACCTATACTAAATACTTCAATTATTAAGTTCAATATTTTAAAACTTTAAAATTGTTATTTGTTGTCATAAGTACTTATGCCATTGACAATATATTTTTTTACATGTAGAGTAGGAATTCACCAGTAAATGAAATAGATATGAATGGAGATACCTTTTAGAGAATGTTCTAATTTTAATTTTTATAATTTATTGTTGATGTAGGATTGAAAATACATTATTCAAGGACGATTATGACAAATCATATAGGAGCCACTGGTAGTGGTGTTGCATTACCAGAGATGGAAATTATGATTATGAAAAATTTCTGCATATTTAATACTTGCATTTCTCTCCAATAAATTCATTCTCTTCTTTTTGCAGCTACTGATCCTAATGCTTGGCGCTTGGGCAGAATTGAAGAGGCAGACCATGAGACTCCAGTGTGAATTCAAACTCAAAAATAATGTATGTATATTTACATACAGAAACAGACAAATCAATTGGTATCAAGTTGCCTTAAGTTGGCAATCTAGTTGTAGGTTAGTGCTTTGGGCACGTTATTAACCCAAACCAAGCAAGTGAATGGGTAGCTTGTCTCCTGCATTAATTGAATGCAGTTGGGTGATGAGTTACCACTGTGCTACTGAAAGAAGAATGTCAAAAAGGTGCCCAGTTTTGAGAAATTTAAATCATGGGCTTGTTGACTGTTTTATCGACATTTTTACTATAGGTGATGTTGTTAAAAGACTTAGTTTGTGTGAATCTGCAGTGGTTCATGCAATGTTTTATAGCTCATATCCAACCAAAAAAACTGTTCTCAAAGATTTGAGAAAATGTTAGTGAAAACTAATTTAATGGCATACTGTATTTAATTTATGGTAATTAATGATTTTGGATGAAATGTGTGAATGCAAGTGACACTAATTAGATTGAGTTTAAGCTTTGATTTGGATTTCCTTTTGGTGAATATTTTTTTAATACAGAACATTCTGTTTTCATACTTACTATATTTTACAAGTTTCACCTACATTTATGGTGCTTATAATATTTATGTAAATGAAGGTAAGGAAATGAAAAAAAATGTTTCTTTATTCTGCTTGAAATTTTCATTTCATAAATGATCAATGACTAAAGCATATTTTATTTATTTTTTGTATAATTTTCATTTAAAACATATATAAAGTCCTAATTGTGATACAAAGACTGTTTATTTAGATCTGATATTATGAATAGTGTGCTTGTGCATTTGAAGTGTAATTCTTTCCATTATCCATACATTTCTTGAAGCATGAATCATTTGTGAAAGAAGCATATCTTGGTATTTTTTGATAATATATGTTTTTTTAATGCACACCTAAAATACTCTGGCTTACAATGTGACATAATTTGAGTAATTTTCACTTTAATTTTACAATTAATTTTTATTAATCATGAGTAATTGACATTAACTGTTGGACAACTTTCGAAGATGTTTGACTGAAGTTATTGTTACTGTCTTACAAGTGCCATTTTATTTCCTTTTTATTAAAATTTAAATACCTTATGAGATTATTATTTCTGCCAAAAATACATGACCTACTTATGTAAATGTGTTAATATCCATATAATACTGCAGTAATCTGAAAATATTTTCTGTAATATGTGATGGATTAATATATATTTGGAAGATAATGTGACGATTGACGTGAGTACTTTATGTGCTGAATAAAGTGGATTTTCTGTTTTCAAAAGTTCTATCCAATGTTCAAGCTTTGTGGAAGTGGAAGTGATGGCTTATTCATGCTACCCTTGTGATAACTCAAGGCTGAAATTTAAAAAATTATTTTTGATCTTATGTTGAGTAAATTTTTATTATAATAAGTATGTAGTGTATTCTAGTTTCTGGTGATATTAAATTATCATTTCATTAATATTTTAGCTAAGTAAGATTGCTGATTTATAAGTAGGCCTTTTGATGACATAACCACCATGGTAGCATATAGTATTCAAAGAGAAATGTTAAGTCGCTCTTAAAACATTTCTTCATCTAAAATATAATTTCTTATAGACAATTATTTCTAAAGGATATAGATAGGTGTAAAATAAGTCTTATTACAATTTGAGATTATGGACCAATTAGTAGTTTTATCAGTATCATCATCATCAGTACTTCAATCCGAAGATTGGTTGACTGCAGCCCTCCATCCTTTCCTATCAAGTGCTAGCTC
>WURS02474424.1:1485252-1506889 GCA_011762765.2 Rhinocypha anisoptera
CCAAGATAAGTTGTTGAGTCATTCCCCAGGAAAGTCTGTGGCATACAACCACAAAGTCTCCTCTCGTAAAATCACCATAAAGTCTCTCGTAAAGCCTTCCTTACAATGTAAATTCGCTAGTCATGACAATGTAATGCGTGTTCAAATCCTGTGATTTATGCAACCCAAACATCAACCACTGCCAAATCTAATCGCTATAGCGATAGTGCAGATGTGATCACTCATAATAACCGGCGGAACTCCCTATGTTTTAACACATGGACCAACCAACGCAAAACGATCACTCTCTATAGTGACACTCTCGTTATAAGCCATACTCGCTATAGCAGACTTCTACTGTATATTAAATTACACTCTCTTGTGTGTAAATACATGCCGTGTAAGTCAATAAAATATATAGACCTAACCAGTTTTATGCTGAAGTCATCAGAATACAGATTTCTACACTATGCTCGAGAATATATAATTTTTTCTTCATGTTAAATGTTGAATGGTGCTGTATATGCATAGCTGCAAAAGATGAGTATGGGCTATAATCATATAAGTAAGTAGATTGCCAGTTTGTTCGAATGTTTAAATTGGTTATAAGCTATGAATTTTTGGCTTTGTGGCTGTGTATGTACAGATATTGTTGTGACATTTAAAATTAATTTTTTTTTTGCCACATATCCATTTACAATATGCTCACATATGCCATATTTGCACATATCTAAGATGAACCAGATTCTAAGAAGGATCTCTTTTCTTTGGAACTCCTCAAGATAAATAAGTTTTTTGAAATGGTAGTATATAGATGAGGGGAGAAAAGTTAATTCAGGGTGGCCATAGTTTTGAATAAGAAATAAGGAAGGATAGTAGTCATTAGTGAACAGACTAGTGGTAATATAATAACGGTTGAAGACAATGCTGATCAAACCAACTTTGTTCTAATACTGGCTTACACATTGGTATAAGCTAAAAGTTATTTGTAAAAGATTAGAAATAGTGTGAACCCTATGTAAAGACATAAAGAAAAGGTTAGTAAAAACAGTTATAAGGAGCATGATATAGTATTGTTCCAACACAGATCTCGAGGAAGAAAGATGAGCATAGATTAGAGGCTTTTGGGCTAAAGTATGGATAAAGTAAAATGGACAGAGATTAAAATAAATAATGCTTTTGGCACAGTACAGTAGAGACAATTGGTAGGAGAAATCTGAAGAATGCAGGTAAAGTGGATGGAAGGCACGCTAAGAGATAATGTCTTGTTGAAGGCTGTAATAGAGGTTAGAATGTTATGCAAGCAAGGAGTGGATAATTTAGATAGAATGATGGTGGTTAGGAAGCATATAGTGATGAAGAGGGATTATAAGCAGGCCATTAGCTCTCTGTAGAGTTCACCAAAACGATTCTCTAAACAAACTTGTACTAACCAATTATGGTTCTAACAAGTTGCTGTCTGTCAAGTAGGCTATAGAGTTAATATATTTTTGAAAGGTTTGTGAGCTTTATGAACTATAAAAATGAATTAATACTTATTCTGTAATATATACCACAGTGAGAGTAGTTTCTGAATGAGTAACATGGTTCAAAAAATAATAAGAATGTAGTAACAAATATAAATTTTGCATTGGTGCTTCAGTTAAGCCATGCCTCTTATTAAATGCTCGATGATGGAGTAGATTTGACTTTAATTTGGAATAAAGAATAAGCTTCTACAGCAAACAATTTCAAGTTCAGGCATGCCTCTTATGTGATTTTAGGTACCTAAGAAATAAAAGATGTGTGAGGGGCTAGACGGTGGTGTAAAGTATTTTATGTAAATGCGAGAATGTCTGGGAATTAATACCAACTGGTATAGGTATTCATAGCCAGTTGTGCTGAGAGAATTAGACTCTGTTTTGATTATAATTATGGATTTTTAAATGGAAAAATGAGTTTTTGTATATTTCAATGCCTGAATTTTTATCCTCTCATTTATTTTAGTGAAATCTTTGAGTATATACAAAATGTATGCAATTTTTTTGTAAAATTGAAATATTATTGTAAACTATTGTTTGTGACAAAAATTGCTTCAAAAAATGAACTTCATATAACTTCTTCCCTCATGCTTCACAATCAACCTTGGAGTTGCAATATTTTGGTGATGTCAAGTTATATTTGCATGATTTAAGTTTTAAGAATAAAGAAACTGATGCTTTGCTCCCTTTGTAATCATAAATTTTAAGCCTTATTTTCCTTTTTAAATAGGTCTAACAAGAATTACTCCCAGTCCCCCAATTGACGCTCAACCAGTAATGTACTGTGAGCCAGCATTCTGGTGCTCCATAAGCTACTATGAGCTTAACACACGGGTTGGGGAAACCTTCCATGCATCTCAGCCATCAATCACTGTTGATGGATTCACGGGTAAGTTAAGCATCTTTAAAATCTGATCATCAATTACTTAATGGAAGAGAGAGTCAAAATTTGACCGAATGTCCAATGTGAAGTCTTTCGATAAATACAGCTCTTCAGTCGTACTCTATACTTGTTTGCCACAAATTGTCCCTTCTGAGCTATTGACTGTTTATTAGAAGCATGTGGCTTTTTTATGTGTCAACAATGATCTTTAGAGAAAATATTACACATATGGAGGGAAATTATAAATTAAATTTGTCCAGATTTAAGTGCCAAAACCTATATTTTCATGTTGGGAAAGTTCATTTTCAGTATCATCATCTATCATATTACATTTGGGTGCTGTTTTTAGAAATGTGTGGGCCAGGGAATATGGGTGACAGTAATATATACAACCATAAAAGGGAATGGAAAAAATTACATACAGGAGAATAACGAAGTACTCAGAGAAAAAAAAAGATATTGTTGATCAAGTTTGTAAGTCCAGAGGTTCGGAGGCAAGTGACAAATCTTGAAAAATCATGCACAAAATTGAGACACAGAGGAAATTAGGAGGGGTATATATGTAAGCTATTTTCTCTGCAATACACACTCGCCTCCCTTTAGGATGTTTTAGAAACAAGTGAGGGAGTAGCTCTGATCAATCAATTTCCTCACTTACTGGTTTTATGAGAATCAGTCTCCCTAAATTTTCCTGCCGTTGACTTTTGGTGGTAGAGCTTTCACACATTGTGAAAGAATAGTCATAAGTTCACCCCCTACCACCACCACCACCCTCCCCACCACCCCCAAGTTTCGGAGCAAAATGAACTATTCAACTTCTGTAGAAAGCATCCAAACTGGAGGTTTCCAGAAATGGCACTCCCAACATTTTTGGAGAACATACCTACAATTTGGCATGTTTCAAGTATTGGTGCAAACGTTAACCAATATTATTATGATTTAATTTTATTTATCACAGGTGAGGAATAATAATTTATAAAAGTGCTTTCAAAAGTGACTATTCAGCTGCTTCCATAATTCATTGTGATCCTCTACTTTATCAGCAATTTGATACATGTTTATATGCAATCTATGCTTTCTGTACTATTAACTGGTGATGACTGTGGAATTTTTTTAACTGCCTTTTCTCAGAAATTTCTGAAGTCACCAAAAATTCTGATTCTTCACAATAATGACTGATAAAATGATAACTGTAGTAGTAAAGTGCTCGGGGAGAGCTAATACAATGATTGCTAACTGTGAATGTGCCAACGTCATCCAAGGTTAATATTATTATCTCATTTTTAGAGACTACAGCTACAATACTACTGCTACATACCACACCACTCCACACTACTTCATCTGGTGTTGACTTATCCCCTGCCACACACATTCAATGCAGTTTACAGGCTGTTTCTTAGATTTACCATTACAAATCGCCAAGTACTCAAATCAGTTTTTTGTTTTCTCTTTTAATTCAGATCCAAGTAATAGTGAGCGCTTCTGCCTGGGTCTACTCTCAAACGTCAATCGGAACAGCGTAGTTGAACAGACAAGAAGGCATATTGGCAAAGGAGTGAGATTATATTATATTGGTGGAGAGGTATTTGCTGAATGCCTCTCTGATTCTTCAATTTTTGTGCAGTCACCAAATTGTAATCAACGTTATGGTTGGCATCCAGCTACCGTGTGCAAAATACCACCTGGTGAGTGATGTATTGCTTTTTGGGTATTCACGTGCGGTATGTACGTGATGCCTTGGCTAGAAATTAAAAACAAAAAAATTAAAGAATCCTGTTGTCCCAAGAATAAAATTTCATTGCTCAACTTGAAATATTATATAGTCTTGTGTTCCCATTCAAACAATCAAATACTATAATAAGAGTATGAGTTACCACTAAATTCCTTATTCTACTAAAAAAATAAATTCACCTTAGAATAATGCATAAAGGTTTTATTGTTGACAAATTTTTTAGTTTTTGTCCTGAAATAAGCTGTAATTTTGCACACAGTGCATTTACATTGCATGCAAGAATAAAATGATAGAAGCTTAAGTTACCACACCACCATTTCATTTTGATTAATTTTTATTGATCCTTTTCAGGATGTAATTTGAAAATATTTAATAATCAAGAGTTTGCAGCTCTATTATCTCAGTCAGTTAGCCAGGGTTTTGAAGCTGTATACCAACTTACTCGAATGTGCACCATACGAATGAGTTTCGTGAAAGGTTGGGGTGCTGAATATAGGTAAGTTATAAATATCACCTTCCACAAATAGAGTGAATATTTTATGGTGAGAACTTTGTGGTACTAATTTCCACTAATTAGTATTATTAATTGATTGTATTAAACATATTTTTATTACTAAAAAATAAGACCAAAATACTGTATACCAACTTTGTCCCTTGATGAAGATATTGACTTACATATGTGGAATCAAAATGAATTATTACCTTTGATATATGGCTTCTCACTCTGTATATCAGACATTCCACTCATTTTACATCTTTATTTTAAATATTCCATTTCATTGATATGGGTAATTATGCTCTTTGGTTCCTAGAATTAAGTTTTAGTCAAATTTCATTAGAACATGATTCCTCATAGGGTGTATCTCTCTAATTGTTACTATAGCATTGTGGAAGTAAAACACAGAAGTGAAACTTCTACTCATAAGTTGAGTCTATAAATAGTTGCCTTGAAAATCCTCTTTCAGTAAAGTTACAATATAATCTCCAAAAAACTTAGCATTCCACTGACGAATGATTTAACTACTTTTGCTAAATTGTAGCATCTTTTGAAAGGTGAACACAAAGTCTCGCCTAGGCAAGTGGGCTTTCCTTCCTGAAGGTGTAATCTAGAAAAATGATCTAAATAAAATATTTCACTCAGTTTTGCCTTCTTGTATAACATATTTTGCAATCTTTGACTGAGTTCTATCTATCTAGGAAATAAGAATTTCACTGGCAAAGTTCTTTGTGCAATTGTTAGACTAAATTAGTGTGTATTATACATTATAGCACCATGTGTTATTGAATTCTATGAATATTGAATTGCACATGAATATTAAATTCTCATAGCAGGGAAATTTTTATAAAGGTAATGTACAATATCAGGTCACCATCAGACCACCATGAAAAATTAATAAAAATAACATGAAAGGTTTAGGCCAATATATGTGACATCTTTGTCTTCTGCTAGTTTGGGCATCCTAAGGAATGACTTATATATCATCTTGTTTATAAAATTTACTGTAAAAATATCAACTGCTAAAGTTGTGTTTTCAACATAAATTGCAGTGTGTGTGAAATTCTGGAAGGAAATTTTCTGTTTTCCAGTTTCATTCCAACATTATTATCAGTAATCTTGATTGTTTCTTTATTCTTCTCAAGTATTTGCTCTGTGAAAATATATTACACGATTGTAATTTTAAATTACTTGTGGCCAGACATTTTCAATTTGTACTCTATAACGAAGGCTCATATGATAGTTTTGACACGATTTTGTGTTCTCTCTCTCCCAATAGGCGGCAAACAGTAACATCCACACCATGCTGGATCGAACTCCACCTGAATGGTCCCCTGCAGTGGCTGGATCGCGTACTCACTCAAATGGGATCCCCTCGCTTGCCTTGCTCCTCTATGTCATGAGATATTTTCCCTCTGATGAAAGACAGCAAGATGTATCTCAAAGTATAGTTTTAAAAGGATTCAGAAAGTTTGAACTTCCAGTGAATGGCCTGTATTTGTATATTCTGCACAAGTACCACGTGCAAATTAGGGAACTAAGAATCTTCTCGTAATTGCTTGGAGTTTTGTCCAAGGATTGAAGCCACTTCATGAATTATTAACTCCACAAAAGAGTTACTTTGTTGTGAAATGCAGTGTATAGAAGTGCTTACGCAGGATGACAATTGTGGAACCTCATGGGAGAGTGATTGTGTGGTGAGATCATTTCAATGGGGGGTGCAGGAGAAGGGTGGCAAAAGGGGGTTGACATTAGAGCGTCATTGTGATGATGCGTGTGATTTTTGTCCTTCATCCATGAGATGATGTTTCAATTTGTTTGACTAAAAGGAACACCCTGTTGGTGCTAAAGATAGCCACAAATCACTTCTCCATAGTCAGCATCACCTTGCCAAGATTAGGGAAGGTGGACCCACAATAATGGAAACTTGATTTCTTTTTATCTTGATGAATGAACAATTAGCTTCGAGACTTTTAGTGTGTGTTTGTGAGTGTGCATGTTGTCTTTAAGTTTTGCCAGCCACCCAGGCTGACATGTTTTTATGAGTTAGAGATGAACAACTGTCACAGCATTTGAATGAGCCATCACAAGTGTGTAGAGTTCCTTCTGACTGGAAAATTTACATTAACTTGGTGATTGTGATGTGAGATGCTGTTCATTTGAATGGGAATGGCAATGTTGTCCACATGAGCAGTGTGCTCTTTGCTGCATATCATGTCTTAATTACATTCAAATGCTTCTTTACCTTTTCCATGGTGCATCCATTTCAACTCTATTTCATTTACTTCATCCTGTATTTCCAGGCTGGAATTAGGCACTGTGGCTTTTGTTGGTCACTCATGACAGAAGTATTCTATGTTAGTCATTATTTTGTCTAAGAAACATGATTCACAGGCAGAACCAGGTTGTATCTTTCAATTGTTAATCATGTCAAGGTTTGATTTTTTGATAAATTTATTCTTTGATATAGTTCACCCTTTGATATGGTAAAATTACAGCAAAACAATATATTTGTGTCCTACTTGGTGACTTAGGGTATGGTGCTTTTTTTGAAAGTCACTTGAGTTAATTATGTTGGATAGATCAAGTCTGATCAAAAGTCTTCCCAGTTACATTATTAGTTCTGTATAAATGCCGAAAATGTTAGACCATTTTAATGGGAAACAGTGGTGCTGTGCAATGAACAGTTGCATGAATTAATTAGAGTCATTATTGCAAAGTGAAATAATACACTTCGGGATATATTTAAATTTTTCAAAAATTGAATTATCCAACAATTATGTTGCCACCACATGAAACGGACATGCTTAGTTAGGACTTCTGTTTTCTGTTAAAATACCATAATGTTTGTTTTGATGCAGAAGTACTTTATGTTAATGTACAGATGTTTTATCTCTGTTAGGAACAAAATTAACTAAATTTCAAGCTTACATTTGAAGTGAAAATTCTTCTAAATAAATACAAAACTTTCAAATCTAGAGTGTTGTACCAATTTTTCTACTTGTTTTTGAAAACTGCAGAAATTTATATACATATATATATATACATAAATATATTGGCACATGCTGGCTACTGTTATTTTTGAAATCTTACGATTCATAATCAAAATCACTAGCATTATTGCCCATTTGGGACTTATTTTCATAAATTTAAATCAGTTGAGTGTTAGAAAACCAAGTAGTGGCACAAAAAGGTTTACTGATAATCTATAGACTATAACTGTCTTAAGTGAAAAATGGCATTCATTTGGTACGAATATTCAGGAAAAATCAATAGTTTTCTGGTGAAACTAATGTCATAATTACAGAATGAGACCACATTTGTTATAATTTGAAAAATGATTTGGTTGAACCCTTGGTTGGTTCACCAAAATATGTACATTTATAACTAATCTTATCTGCTTGCAATTGTACCGACAAGGAAATTCAAATAATGAAAAATAGTATTAATATAAGTGGCAGCTAAATCCAAAGTATACCAATTAAACTAGACTCATTTTCTCTGAAGTACAATATAATTTCATGGAGTTTATGTCATAGCATATCTTTCTTTTGCTAAAAATATTAAAATGTGCCAAAATTCATGGTAAGATATCTCATTTATGGTCTCATTATTATTGAAAATTTTATTGGAGTTTTGATGGGGTGCTACCACACTTAATGAAAGTTGGAAGGTAAATAAGCATTCAAAGAGAGCTTTTTTTGTAGTTTTAATATCCATAGCATTAGTCCTATGGAAAAACATTGTAAAAAATTGATAATGTTATTTTCTTAAGAATAATTACTGCAACTCGGACACCAATGAATTTCCATGGACTAGTTTGCTTAGAAATATTTATTACAGAGGATGTTGGTCGATAGAGATTTTAAAGCCAAAAAAATTCATGCTTTAGTTTGGGATCATTCATTTGTAATTCAGAATATGTTAAATAATATTTTTGTAGCTGATGATTGCAAGGGAGTGTAAACATTAGTAGGTCAAAAAATGAGCCAGTCTGTGTTAACATTTTTCTATTGCCAAGCATATTTTTACTATCCCACCTACTCAATGTTTCCTATACTAAAACTATTGAAGAATGTCAGTTGTTTTTGGCGGGTAAAACTGGCTGTGTCAGCATGCATTGCAAATTTCGGGAAGCAAGTGTGGAGTTGTAGGAATCACTAATTATATATGTCCTAAACATGCTACTGAATGGTAAAAGAATATCTGTAGTAGAATCCTACAGCGACTGAGTGCATTTCGGTGACCTCATGTTTTGTAGATGTTTTATAATTTGAAAGATTACAAGCACCCCTCTTTTATATGTTGTGGTGTCTTACAACTGCATGACATAAAAACATGTTTAAATGGCATATGAATGTGGTCCCAAAGAAATTTAAAGGACTTGTTTTTTATTTACTGCTAAAAACTTGCCATGCCAGTGATACTAAAATCTCCTAGAATTCCTATTCCATTGCAGCTCTTTGTGTACTTGAAACTGTGCTTTGCCACATGACAGCTTTGCCATTTCAAATGAGTAATTTTTCCATGGCAAAGCCTCATTGGAACAGGAAGTTTAAAATGCAGTATTACAAGCATATACACCAAAATTTAATTAGCATGCTTCTTGGAGTGATTGCTTCTAATGGATATACATTATTAAAGCACAGAAACTACTGTAGTTTAATATTGTGATGAACAAGATAAATTGCATACAGTGATTATCCTAAAATACTAGGTGGCCATTGATTCTTTGTGAATAACCTAATCATGTCCAGCTTTCTATAACCACCCACTTTGTACGCAATCCTCTCACACTCTAATCAATCCCTGATGTTTGTATCTGGGAATTCAATTTCAAACACATTAAATATCAGCCACTAAACTATGTACAAAGTTCAGGTGTGCCAAGTCTTTTTGGTGTTTTAGTTTGATGTTTACCTTTGGTGCCATTACTTTCACTTTGCCAGGTTTTGTATGATAGCTTTGGCAGAAGCTATCTCAAGTTTTTTTAACATTGAAGAACTTATTGGACCACTGTGTTAATGTGTGCTAATGAGTCACAGTTTATGTGAGAGTAATTCTTAATATTTACATCATTTCTGAATGTTAAAATTATTTCTAGCATCCTATTAGTGAGATGAACCTCTGTTTCCTGTTGTATTAAGGCCACTAAGTGATTGCTCTTCATGTTTGATGTCATCCTTGAGTTAGTATCATTATTGTTTATTTTACTGTTGAACAATGATCTTACCTCTATTACAAGACTGGTTGTGTCACATGTAACTATAAGGATGTGAGACTAAGATTTCTTTTCTAAAATTAAACATGACCATGCATTTAAATCTTATTGATCAAATTACTGTAAATGTCTGGTAGAATAATTTATTTCATAGATGGATATCATGTGGTAAACTCTTGATTCAGAGTTGTTTCAAAATCATAGAAGCCTGATGAACTTGGTTTGAATTGATCTGACATGGTTTTATTCATTTGCATAACAGTTTGATGCTGACAGTTAAAAAAGAAATTCTTAATTGTTGCTGCCTTAGATACTTCTTAGGTTCTGACTCTGCAAGTCTTGTTGTTTGTTATTGGTTTCTTTTTAAGTACATACTGTGTGTGAAGTAATGTTTCTAAACTGATTTGAAGTGATCAATTGTCCATAAATGCTCGTCTCTAACATTTTAATGCAATATTTGCAGTTACTGAAATACTCTTGGAAAATAATGATACATATATGCTTGTACATTTTATCAAGTAAATTTTTAACATTTTATTGGCCATACTTCATTTTTTAAAACTTGTATTCAGTGTTGTAAATATGTAATGCTTGGTATCTTAAATTGTGTTGCAAGAGAATGGAATTAAGGTATCACACAAAGTTCATTGCCAATATAAGAAGGAATCATCATGCAAACTTAAGTTTTCCTTTATATGCAGTTATACTTCACAGTATTTTTTTACATGTTGTATGCGCATTAAAGCATGCTAGTATTACATCCAAATAATCTTCACTGTTTAAAATCACATTAGAAGCCTAACTGAAATGCATTCTTTTGGTATGCTTGGTGTTGGTTAAAACTTTCTTTACTTGAGCTGGAATATTATTGCTCACGTGATCCTTCTACCCCACCTTTGTTTTAACTCTTCTTCCCTTCTATCTGTAATAACTGATATTGTAAGAGCCATGCTTTTGTTGGAATAGTCTACCCTACCACATATTCCTCACATCTGCCAAGTTTGATTACGTAATTGGTGACAGCGACATTGAACCAAGGCTGCTATTTTGATTTAACTCTGCAATACACAGTTATATGACAGTTGGTCATTACAAAAAATCATGGCACTGAACAAATTACAGTGTGGACATACTTGCATTTTTTGCAACTTCCTTCAGAATAACAGCCTTAAAATACCTTCATTGCCTAGTTCTATTCTAAGGAGTCAATCTGTTTTTGATTCTCTCAGAATAGATTTTAGCAAGGAGGGGTAAGAGGTCATAATGAAGAGGGTCCATTAACCTCTTTAAGGGAGTCATGGTGTCCAGGATATTAACTACTCTGATTCTGGATACATAACATTTATTTTGTTAACCCTGCCATTTAAGCCTTCCAAGAATATGTGCTGGAAGAAAATGGCTTGCCTGTAAATTAATAATGGGAAAGGGAAGATAATAATCAATTGCAAAAGTATCTTTTGCCCCCATTCCTGCTTCCCTCTAGATTTCAAAATGCCCCTATGTGAGATGGATGTTAAATGTCATGTGACTGACTTACACTGCACAAGAAAATCACAGGAAATTAGAATATGGATTATTACCCTTGCATAGTAAAATTGATACCATGATTTAAAGTGCTTATGGTGGGATTCCACATAAGAATTTATTTCAATTTTTGCAGTTGTGATTATTTTGATGTTCAATAATATTATGTTCTCTATGCTTTCCTATATTTAATGGAATGATGAGTTTCCACAGTCAAGTCTACTCATTATTAGTCTCTTAATTTGTGAAAGGCTCAGTTCAAAGCTTGATACCTAGTTTATTTTTTTATGTTTAATTTTAACCCCTCACTTATCAACAGGTACGTCCAGTGTGCATTAAGTAAATGACATTGTTTTAAAAATTTAATTGTGATGTTACAATATAATGTATGATATTTTGAGTCATCTAATGAATGAAAAAGGTGCCTATGTTGTTAGAATCTTTTGTTGAAAAATAACAAATTAGACAAGGGTCAATCAGCTAACAGGTGATCCCTGAAAAAACAAGTCTTATTCTACAAAGGGAAATCATTTAGAATATTTTATTAAAATACCTGGTAAATAAAATTGAATTTATCTCTGAACTATGAGTGAAAATAATGCCTCTACTGCAATTGTAGTAGCACACAGCATGTCAGATTTTGTAAACCAATTTCGGATGATTTTTATAAATATATAAGTTATTTACCAAATGTTAATGCTCAATAAATGATGCCAAATATATGTTGTATTCCAGCAATTTAAAGGGGGTTTCATCATCTGCATACCTTACTATTTTAAATTATAAAGGAATATAATATTTTATTAGTCTCTGCATGTGACTATCTCCAAATAACTTTGTTAATGGACAAATTTTATTTGGTACAATGGCATAAGACTATTGGAAAGAATCCTGTGAGGGAAGAAATATTAGAGGTAGCCCAAGGATGTCCAGTGTGAAACAACTATTTCATAATAATAAATTGTTTTGTATAAAGACCATACGTTAGGGATGTACATAAAGGAGTCATCAGAAGGACTATAAATTCAGATGAAAATAAAATTGCAAAGGAAATTTATATTGACAATGAAATTGTCATTTTATATTTTGTAGTAATAAAAAAACCTTGAATTTTAACCATTTATGACAGATTTTTTAGTTTGAAATTATGTAACTTTTAGCAGGTTTCCATCTGATCAAATAGGGTGGAGTAGACGCATCCATAGCCATTGGACTACTGTGTGACATTGATTTATTGTGATGGATGCTATTGTTATCTCATTTGTTAAGGGTGAGTTTTCTCTTACAATGAAAGAGGCGAATATAATTTTACATGAGATGTGGAAGTATGTTTCTGCTGGACATTATTGATAATGGAGAATGTTAAAGTTAGGAACTATGAAGATGTTGGCATGATAGCTTGGAGAGCTGCTATAAACGTGTCTTCAGATAGATAACTGTAATGAATGGAAATACTGGGCAATGGTGAAGATTTTTTATACAATTTCACAACCAAAGCTTCTCTTACAACTTTTAGAATTTCGTTTTGGGTATTGAATAATCAAAAATTCATAATGCCCTTGTGATATCCATTGACCATGGTAAAATAAACTCATTTTGAGGCAAGATATCTGAACAATAAGAATGTATGAGGAAAATGATCTAATAGAATTCCACAAAAGACTATTATTACAAGTTTCACCTTCACTTCCCTGCCACAGAGTAAATGGTATATTTTGATAATAACCTTGAGATATCATCATCACAGGCTATCAATCTGAAGATTGGTTTGCAGCCGCTCTTCAACTATCTTGTCACATGCCAACATCTTTATACCTTGTAATTCCTAGCTCTTATACTTCCATTATTCTGTTCATACACCATCTTTGACCAATCTCTCTGGTTCTTTCCTTCTAAGATCATTTCCAATTAGGTTATCACCAACTGTAACGTCTCAATAAGTCCTATTACTTGGAAACGAATGATGCGTTAAACATTTGCAACTAAACTATGGTTGGACTAATATAACCAATGTTTTAATGATTTATCTTTTGGTATTTTGTTTGATGTGCCAACAAATGAGAATAGTAGTTAAAACTAACTATGAGAGTGATCATTTATTAATACACTATTGAATATCTCATAATGGAAATATTAAAGAGATTTACTAGGTAAACATCTCTATTGTATTAAGAAAGGATTAGAAACAGCGTTCTTTATGGACAATTTTGCTCAATCACGGATCAACAATTCGTTGTGTATTCAGTATGATCTCATGAATTCTTGAAATCAAACAAACTATTATCCTTATTGTTGCCCTTGCAATAGAGTAAAATCAAATTGAAATGTACTAATGGATTTCTCCTTAAGACTTACAGGAATGTAAAATAAAACGACGGGAATACTGTGAACTAATTTTGAGTGGAAAACACTTATACTTGGCCGTTTCATAAAATTCAGTGACCGCAAGATCAACGACCATCGAAAGTATATGTGAACTCTTAAAGAAACTCTGATCCTGTACCAAATGAAGCAGTAGAAAGTTGCAATTTCATTTTCTCACTATATACACTCCCAAACCTGCGAAGCAGTGTCCCATATCTTTGGGTGAATAAATTTTATATCAATGTAGATCCGGAATACTGATTATCATATCGATCTCCTCGAAAGTATGCTACACGCAACAACTACTGCCAATTGGTGAGATCAGTTGTCATTAACGTGGTGTAGAAACGTCTTTAATTCATTAGATTTCCTTCAGAAAAATTTTGGACATGACCAGCAAAGTCTTCGTCTACGGCACGTTAAAGCTTGGGGAACCGAACCATAACTGGATTTCTGACATTAGAAACGGGAATGGGACATTCTTGGCCAACGGAAAAACAGTGACGAAGTATCCTTTAATAATTGGAACGAGATACAACATTCCGTTTTTACTTTATAAACCCGGAGTTGGTCACGTAAGTTACCTAAATGCTACATGAGACTTCCATGAAATGCTTGGAAAATTTGTTCAACTTGGGTTCATGAAAAACTTATGCAAAAATATTTGTAGCGGACAAGGTTGATGAGTGTATTCATCTGTTCATATAGCTAGGAGTTTCTGTCACGGTAAATTAAATTTTAGTGAAAAAAATGTCTGTGCATTGATCTAAACTCTCCAAATAAAAGCCTCAGGCCTTTAGATTACCACATTATTACTTACAACCAGCGACGTAAGAATTTGACTCACAAAATTTTCACTAATATCGTTACGTAACTGTTCTATGCATGTTTTCGAGCCGCACTTTTTCAAACAGGCTCTCGTCAAGTGGAAGTTACGTGGTTTTCAGTTCAAATTAAGAAGATATTGAATGTATATACCTGTGACCATTAGTCGTATTCACTCCATTTTTAGACCTTTTCTTTAATCTACCTTCCGATTGGAAAAATTTGAATGGCAAAAGATATCAAGGAAAAGGTAAATTTTGGCAAGAGTCGCTGGTGATGTGGGATCTTAGTCAATGAAAACTAATGGTACAAATAGAAATACTAGTGTAATTCCTATCTGAATTTATTCTGAGTTTTTAAAGATACTCAAATCAGAAGAAATTATATGCCTCTACTCGCGATACTCCAAAATTGCTTTAATCTCTACCTGACTAGTTCAATATTTTGTTGCAGAATGTGTCTGGTGAAATTTATGAAGTTGACCAACCCATGTTAGAAAAACTTGATGAATTAGAAGACCATCCAAACTTCTATCAACGCCAAATAGATGATATTCAAGTTATTACCAGTGAACTTAGTGGAGAAGCGACTCATTCCCATTCCAAATGTTGGGTGTATTTCCTGAAAACCTTTCGAGCTGATTTACTGAACTTGCCCATGCTCAAGTGTTATCACTCTAAAGGTGACCATGGACTGCCATATTGTGAAAGGTATCTCAGAGACCCTAATATTTCAATTAAAGAAGAGGTTTACTTAAATAATAATTAGTTAGGTCAATGTAATTATTTGTTCCAAGGTTGTGACCAATGAGCAATTGAGTAGCTATTTTTCCAGGTGTAATAATTTGAAATTTACTTCAATGTTCAGGCTTCATTTTAGATGATTACCAGTTAAAGAACGATTACTGCAAAATGATGATTAATTTATGTGAATTATTGAAAGTTCATTGGATTAATAAATATATTTACCTGCATTTCAGTATTCTACTCTGATTACTCATAAACTGTAAGAATAATAGTAGTATTTGAAGAATATTAAGATTCATGGTTCTCATCCCCTCTTTTTTAATAACTTTACTGTGGAAAGTAATAGAATACCTTGCAATTTCTCTATTAATTAATCATTTGCAACAATGCAGAATATCTTCAGGTTAAAAATTTTTTTTGAGTGTGATGTACTGTAATCAAAATCCTCTTTACCGCCTAAGAAGGACATTTCCTTAGTCAAATCCTAGGTTGTTAATGGAAACCTATTAGTGCAATTTATCTAGTTTTATCTTTAACAAATTACACCAAATCAACCGAAATATTCAATGTGTTTGGTTATTTATGGTTCACTGGTTTAAAATTCATCAGTCACCTTTATATTTTTGCCTAGTATTCTTATTGTTCTACTTGAAATTTCTTGGTCACAACTTTGATGTGGATGCAGTTCTCTTACAGTCATCTCCTTTCACTTCATCCAAAAGTGTCACGGAAAGTATGAGGGGCGTTCAAAAAGCATTTGTTGTTTACATATTAACAAATGAAATGTATTTTTACAAGAAAGGGCACATTTTACACTAAATTTCTCTCATAACTCTCATCATTGTCAAGTCAGGTGACAAATTTTTCCATTTCTTCTTCATACACAATGCTGGTAGTAAAGAAAAGTGCTCCTACAATTTTTGACATTTGAAGAGAGATTTGCTGGCTGCTTTCTTGTGAAGAGTTGAAAGGCCCAAATGCTGAAAGTTTCAATAAGACTCTCAGAAGAGTATGCCATTCAATTAAAAATAAAGGGTTAGTAATGGCATTGTTGCTCTATGCGAATGCCTGATCGTGTTTCACTGGTGCTACCCAGAATTTGATGATGCCATTTTGCTTGGAGAAGTTGGATCTCCACCATTTAGGCCAGAACGAAATGACTACCAGTTGTTTATGCAGATGAAACAATACCTGATCAGATGGTTCTATGAAAATGACATGAATACTATACAACATTACCTTCACCCGTAATGTTGTTTTTTAAAAGAAGGGAAAATTTAGTTACCTGATTTCACTGGTATCTTAACCCTTTCGTGCCAGAGCCCTAAACTGGTATGCAGCCCCTGCATACGAGTGTGCGACAAAATAAAGGAAATATGACCAAATAAAAAATCGTCCATACTGGAGGGATGATTCTGAACACCTGATAAATTGGTCATTCGGCACAAAAGGGTTAAAAGTAGGGATGACTATGAACTGAAATAGTTTTAGGTGTCCCCATCCTTGTAAAAATGAAAGTGGGAAAAAAATAATTTAATAATTAAAAAATAAACAAAAAATGCCTGGTATAGAAGCATGTGCAGAAAAGGTTTAATTAGTGAAGGGAATAAGTGATAGCAGTGCTTTCTGTTAAATTGTGGAAGAACAATTGTGCACATTAACATCATTTGGAAGTCCCTCAATCAACAAATAATCTACTATCCTCCATTTTTGGCTCGAAAATTTATCCTTTTACTTTAATCCTTGCCTCCTATAAAAACTATCAATGAATTGATTATATTGTGAAAAATTAAAGAGACCAAAGACTGATGGGCAGTAAAGTGATCATGACAAGTCTAAACATATTCAAGGGGGGACAAAAATATAAACGTAGGGCAGAGAACCCCTGAAACAATTTTGATATAAAATTTTTAATGGATGAAAATTTAATAATCTACTTTAAAAATGAAGTGTGTTGAGTACCAAAATGATGTCTCAATGAACCAGCTTCATATGACTTCCTACGTTTTCTGTAGGAATTATTGTTAAAAAAACATTTACTCTCAAGGAAGAGAGGGCAATTCCGTTAGATTTTATTACAATGTCCTAAGTATTTTCTATTGTTCTTAGTTTGCAGTCTAAAGGCAGGTTTATGATTTCTTCTAAAAAGCATGAATAATTTTAGCTATGTATTATACCTTCTTTAACAAAAATAACAATGACAAATGAGGTGGCCAAGGTTAGTTTTTCCAGGGAATAAAAGAAAGATCATTGGATTTTTCCACTACATTTTATTACTAGTTCTGGTGTGCATACATTATTTTGAAATATACCTCTGAGTAATAAGGCACTGGTCTGACCAATAAGGTACTCTCAGAAAAATGGGCTGGGATATGGATGGGAGAGAAGAGTGTACATCCAGATATGAGGGGGACCAATTGTGATGCGGAGGAAACATTACCTGTGAAAAGTAATAGTAATTATACACAGGGAAAAATGAGGATGGAGTGACAAATTGGTAAGAAGGGGAGGAAGAGTTTGGGGTAATAAACAATGCCTGTGGTACTACATACATAGTGGTTTGGAAACGTCCCCATTTCTTTGAAGCTGTTATTTTGAAATTCTTTATGTCACTATTGGACTCTTGTGACATGCAGAATCGTCATCTAAATACTCCACTTCTATCTCTTATGTGGGGACAGATAGAGGCCAGCTACTTTCATTTGCAAGTGGGATGGACTTCAGCCTCCTTTTTTGATCATTACCCAAGTTACAGTACACTACTTTCATTTTGGGTTTACACTAAACAGCCCTTCAAGCTATCCTGTCAACTAATTCATACCTTGAAATTACTAACTTGTGTTCTTCATTGTGTGTTACTTGGCCTCAAAGCATATTTTGAGAGAATTTTCACTGGGTGACACTAGGTTGGTCGACTCCTACAAATGCCCATGCTCACCCCCCCCCCTGAAAGTCAAATAAGAATTCCACTACCTTAAAACCAGTATAGTATTTACCTACTATACCTATTTGTTTTATTTTTATCTGCTGTAATTTTTGTTACAAGTTAGTCCCCAGACAAGGTCAACATTGTCTCGGTGCAACTATCTGGTTCAATATTTTGTTTGTGATGCATGGTTTTCTTTTCATACATCTTCTCCAGCCTGTAGTTCCTTATGCCACTTTTTGCATTATCCTTTTCATGTGTTACCATCTTACTTCTTTCACCCTGTTTTGCTATGGTTTTCCATTTCTTTCTCCATTGCCTATTGAAACTCCACCATTCATTCTAATTCGATAGATTACTGTCAATATCTGCTCCAGGATAACCTTTTCCACAATTAACTTGATTTATGACCCAATTCTTAACAAGGATGTAGTCAGGTTGACATCTTGTCTCCAGGCATCCTAGATATGTACCTTCTACACAGGTGATTTTCAAATAAATGTTTGCTTTAACCAAATTGTGTAGTTTGCCAACTCAATTAGCCTTTCACCTCTCATTTTGACTCTCTAGACCACGGCTGGTGATTGAATGGCATAGTTTATGAAATAAGTGTTTCAACTCAATTGGTGTGCCAAGCCATCAAGTGAGTTTTAAATGTAGGAGAAAAAGGAAAGAATATCAGCATAGACCATAGTTTCATACTGCTTTTCCTTCTTGGCCTTCTCTGACGATTGCATTCCAATCTCTGAGGATAGATTTTCTTCTTTCATATTTTTTATCACCTCCAAAATATGATCTACCATTTCATCATCACGGTCTTTTGCAGGCATTTGTGCAATTATTGTCTACTGAGTTTGCAACAAACTTTACTAAAATGATCTTAACTTATACTACAGGAAGCTATTTATTCTCATTGCTAATGCTGCACAGCATTATGTCTAGTCCTGAATTTATATGTGCATGTCACCAAGTGCCAAATAAATTATCATGTGGAAATAGCAGCATTAATTCCATTACACCTTGTATGAAGGATTTCCACAATTTCTGCCTGAGACTGTGTCGTATATAAAAAAATCTGCTTCTTCAGGTCATCTGCTTGTCCCAAGATATCATTTTCATCTAAAGGTTCTCTAACTATTGCCAGCTCAGAGCAAAAAGTTTCTAGTTTCTATGAAAGAAACAAGCTCAGGCTTTATTTAGTGGTATTCTTCTATGATTTCTTTCTTATAAAATCCTTTAGCGAGAGGACTAAATACTGTAATGGATAAAATAGTGAGGGAAACATGGTAGGCAGAACAGCCAGGATCAGTTACAGGAGTTTGCTATCTGACAGCCTCGAAATAAAGACAGGTTAGATATGAGGACAGACTATCACCCTTACTGTTTTTCTTACGAGTAGTTCTGGATGAAGTAGCTAAACAGTGGGTCATGTGGTAAAGTAAAAACCATGTGGTTCAATGGTGTACAAATCAGGTACACCTTTGACCTTCATGGTTTGTATCAAGTACAATACCAGGATGGCCTTCACAGATGATAGAGCATTGCTGCAAAAGAATGAAGAGGATGTGAATACTGCTCTGACAAACCTAGCTAAGGTCGGCCTGAAGATAGCATACATAAGACGAAGATAGTGAATGCTAAGACCAATTGGGAGACAGAAGACCAAGTAGTAAAGACAGCTGCTTCCAGTACCTCATTGACAATAAAACTGGCCAACCCTTAAGAAATAAGTGTACAGTAAAATAAAGTGGCATCTACTGAGTAAAGTAATAAAAGCAAAGGTATGATATGCAGCCAAGACAACTTAGGGTAAAAAGAATCTATCAAGGAACACCAAACTAAAACTCTATACAATTGCCATCAGAAGTGCAGCTTTTTATGCAACAGAGACAATGTCATTGGGCAAGAGAGCTTGTATTCAGTCTGAGGACTAAATATCTCTGGAGATATATGGGACACTGAAAAAATAAAGTGAAGTTTGGATATATTGGATTGTGACAAGAACTGTACAAGAGTATAGAAGAAATTTTCAGTGTAAAAAGGGAGAGAAGGCTGATATTTGTAGGACTCCTGATGATGTACAACATTAAGGTTAACCAATAGAATGAAGACTTGAACTAAGACATTCAGAATAAATCACTTGTGATACTGAGAGGTCATATATTGATTAAAAGAAAAACTATTGGACAGGTTGGGTGTGTGAACAATGGAGAAATAATAACTTATTTAGGAAGTTAATAGGTCTGGAAGATGTTATAGGAAGAAAAACTGAAGGCTTTCTTGTGTCTCTAACCTTTTCAGGATAATGGGATGTAGAGTTGTGCAAACTGTTAGTTACATGAGGCAGAGTAAATAAAATAAGCATATATGATGACTCGAAGGTTATGTAGGAAATAGAAGGTTTAAAGAGGAAATATTATTTTTTGGTGTGAAATGTGACTAATTAGTTTGACCAATACTTGGTGCAATCTAATCTATCTATTGATGACATGCACAAGACTTATGAGAAAGACTTTTGGAATACTATGAATCCAATACTAAATAATGTATGAAAACACGAAACATTTATGTTATTGTATCCTGAAATTATTTCATATTAAAAATCCAAACAGTTATCAACCTTAAATCATTCGTTTGACAGCTCACACTTGGTAGGAAATTCTAAAATTGAGAAATTCACAAAGGGTAGGGGATTAGTTCCCTTTGGTTTCCTAGGAGGAACTGGTACCATTAAATTACTCAGCTAGAGTTAATTTCAGTTGTCCAGAAATGTCACTGGAATACAAGCTTGAGCCTCCTCAGTAGCCACATACTCCACTCATAGACTAAAACACTCTTGCATAAGCAATGAACACCAAAACCAAAGGCTTGTCCTTGAATTATCTTTATTGTGTATTTACCCTTGTGGGGGCAATTGTTTTCTAAGCGTTGTGTGGTACAGGAGTAGGGCAGGTTTGTTGTCAAAACTCACTCACAAAACAAAATATAGGTAGAAATGTATTTCCAAAGAAAAATATGACACGACTGGTTTTGATGATAATTGATGAAATCTAGTCAGACACGATGATGACAATTATCGTAGAAACCAGTTGTGTCATATTTTTACATGGAAATACATTAAAGTTACTACCTATATTTTGTTTCATAATGGAATTCTATCAAGTAATGGTCTCCTCAGTGAATTTTACTCACTGATATATTTTTATTTTGCGTCTATTTTAGGTTTAAATAGTGGTATTTCTTCGGCCAAGAGAAAAGCATTCCAGAATTTTAAAAAATGAGAATTTTGATACGTAATCATTTTGTGTCAGATTGTGTTCTTGCTCAAGAATAAACTATTTTAATTTGAACAAAGTTCACTGTGGAGGCCGTCACCTTGTGGAAATCCATGATAGATTGATGGTTTTTAAAAAATAACTTT